>DF242185.1:0-61683 GCA_000507305.1 Breviolum minutum Mf 1.05b.01 | reverse complement strand
AAAAGGATTTTACTAAACTAAAAAGCTTTTCCGGGGTGGAAATTGACCAGAATCATGTTGACAAAAGGATTCTAGGGGGAAAGGGTTTTGCAGTAGGACGACGGCCAGTGTATATGGAGGTTTCGGTTGATAGGTACCAAAGATGTGTTGCAGTATTGGGGCCTCCTAACTCTTGTAGACTTGCCTTGGGCCTGGCCCCAAACGGAAAGAATCCTCTTCCAACCACCCAATTTTCAGGGGCAGCCTCTGTTAGAGTTATGCTAGTTTTTAAGGGATGTGTAATTCATCGAAGAACTTCGTTTTTTTCCATTTTATCTGGACACCTGGATAGCAAATGATAGCGTTGGAAGGAAAATACATCTCCGGGCTTGACATATTTGCCGTCATTTTTTCGTCAAATTGCGGTGGAACCGAGCTAGGTGGTGGTTTAAAAGAGTCTGTATTTTCACCCTGAACCTTGGGGAAATGATTCAATTTGACAAATATGAGTTCAGATGGCTTGAAACGAATATGTGAGTAGTTTTTTCTCCACCCGTCTTAATAGTCAAATGTGATTAAATGTGTATCACGACATCTTTCCTAGAACAATGGTTTCATAAGTTGGCCCTGCAATACTTCCAAGATAATCCAAAATAGATTTGTTTTGTTTTCCAACCCCATCATCAGCTAATGGCAAATTGGTGGTTTAGGATTCTTTTCGGGGTACCTGTGAGTAGCAATCCTAGGAATCCAAACCACCGGGCCCCAAACCAACAATTAACCATTAGCTGACCTGCAAAAAGTATTAAAATAATAGCAACCCCCTGAAAGCATATGGTAACGCCCTATTTTACAATTCCAACAACAAATCTCCCTGTCATTTCAATCATGTTTGTAATTATTTTCACCTTCAACATCTAGCTGACCACCGTGCCACCCCACCTTTTCCCCACACCTCAAAGACCGGCACTTTTCAAAGGTCAAGGGCAGAGCCTGGGCGTTGTACTTCTGGTGGCTGATGGCCAAGTCTCCTCCGTCCAGCGGCTCAAGTGAGTCGGTTGGTGCACTGGAGCTGCGGGGGCAGATGAGTTTTCACACCCAGAAATCCGAAAAAAAAAGAAACAGTTCACAGCATGGTAGTTTATCGTTTGATTTTTTATAGATGTTTTGTTTCTCAGATATCCCAGGTGGTTATCTACATATAGTTAGCCATGATAGCTGTATCTTTTTTAGAAACTCATCAGGAGCAAGTGTTGGAGCACAGGTTGCTACCGTTGAGAGAGTTAATCCATGGATGGCTTTGGTAACAGGTGAGCCGCGAAAAAAAAGAAAGGCCTTACTTTCCATTGAAATACTGGTTGTTTCATAGGGATCCTTATTTCATGCTTTATGAAATAATCCCCACATATATAACTGGGTTGGATTTAATCCCCCAACCTGTTTTTTTTTCATTGCTCAGGTGGGCGAACGGCAGCAAAGTTCATCATGAATTTTGTTGAAGTTGCATGATATATGCTAAGTATGAGAAAGTACCACTGATACTTGATTGCTGGACCACACGAAGTTCTTGGAATTCCGAAACCCTGTAAAAGGTGGTTTATAGGGAAATGGTCTTCAGTATAGGTGTTCTTCCAACAAAAACGAACCAACAAATCTTCCTGGAAAAACGTAGGAATTCCTACCATTCTTTTCAGGCAACTGGAACATTCTTCGGGATTTTAGGGGTTTCAAGTTGAGGAAAAACGGCTTGACAGACAGACAGACACAGGATGTTAGGCCCCACCAGAGTTGAGTCGATTCGCCAAAAAAATGGATGCTCACCACCACAAGGTGGGCCCCTACCAGTTAGAAGTAAGGTTATAAACTCCATTTATAGGGGGTTATAACCCCAGTTGTTCATGTATTTTCGGCCATTTATAGGGGTTAAAACTCCATTTATAACTGGCAGGGGCCCACCTTGCAGGATAACTTTTTTTTTGGGATTTTTCCGAAGGAAAACATCGACTCATTTCCGAGCGAGGCATCCGCATCCTGAAAGGGGGAAACAAAAGCATCTTGGGCAAGTGGATACTTGTCAAAATCCACCCTAAAACCTGGCTGAAATGTATGTCAAGTTCAAGATAGTGTATAAATTATAATTCATAAACATTTCAATTCGAAATCACGGAGGATAAGAAACTCGTTTACTTTTTAGACCCCGTTTTTTTATTTTTCGCCATCCCACAGACTATCAGACGATTGAGTCAACCAATCTCAGGCCGAGTTCTACACCTGAAGGTGGAGCTGAAGTTGCGTGAATTTCCATGGCATTTTTTTTGAAACCTTTTCGGGGGAAATGCGGGCAGTTCTCTAGTGGCTGCGAACGGAAGGGAGCCATGAACGTAGGGGCTATTCTCCTTGAAACCTGTTTGCACGTTCTTCAATTGTGGTATTCTTTGCTTCAAGTTTCGGAAGGGAAGAAATGAAGAAAACTAAACAAAAATTAAAATCTAGCAATTTCGAGGCTACCCTCAGGTTTCGATTCTGCACATGTTAGGTTCTCCTTCTGTTTTTATTTTTTTTCCTTATTTGGGAAAGCAGGCCTGGCCTAAGAATCACTAGCTATATCGGAGAATCGCAGAAGTGGGGTATGTTCAGCGTGCTATCCCAACTGTTGGGGATGGAGTTTCTTTGTCACAAAACTTGCCAATTTACAACTCTTTGGCTGTTTGGAAGTGAATGGATTTTGCAACCAACAATTTTCAGGCATCTATAACAGAGTTGCCGCAACCTTATCCCGAACAGTTTCGCACAGTTTTTTTGTATCTCATCATGTGATGCTCAGTCTCACGGTTTTTGTTGTATGTTCCACCTACATCGTTTATGCTTGATGTAGACATCGATGTGGGATGGTCCTGATTCTCGGGCAGAGATCAGCCAATTCAACTCATCTAGGAGTCTAAGATGATCCGAAATACCTGAGCTGTGCTTGATCGTGACGAGCAGTCATGAGCAACAGATGACTATTTCCCTGCTAAATGACGAGTAAAGGGTCGCAACGTTTGGTGTTTTTTTCGCACCAACCAGATAGGCCACTAGTCATGGTTTGCCTCTAAATGTAGTTTGGTTGCCTGCGGAAACGCTGGTTCACAAGTGGGAAAATCATCATCACTATTTCCACCACCTGGGGCCCTAAAGTTACTAAAGCTTGAAATAACATCCACTGAGAAACAATTGGAATGGGCAAAAAACCCGAAATGTATATAGTACCCTCCCTGAAACTAACATTTCGCCCCTGTATATAGGAAGCGGTTTTTGTTTTCCGCCTTCAATTTTGGTTTTCGCAATCAGTCAAGCCTCGCCCCGGAACCGCGTTTTTTTTGGCTCGGCTGATGATGAGACTGAATGAAAAAAAAGTGAAACGTACCTGGCCATGATCGGGTTGTTTATTTTTCAGGCTTCATGTAGCAGGGAAAGGTCAAACTTAATAAGACCTTTTGATGTGGATGAGAATGATCTTTTTTTTTGGAGGGAAACTTCAGTGACTTCAGCCCAAAGTTAATCCCAGCTCCAAATGTACGTAGGGGAAATCCTTCCAAACATGGCATTGATATAAATCTGGTCTTGAATCTTAGTTACCCCAATTCCATGACAAGTGAGTGAGGTACCCTCAAAAAATTCATAGCTATCACTTCACCCACAAAAGCTGCAAAAAGGAGATTTGTCATTAGTACCTTGAAGGGGGGGGTGGGGTGATGCCTCATGGGAGAGTAGTGTGATATGAGAATTCATCATAGAATGCTCCTTGGGATGACCATTCACCCACTGAACCGTTCGAGATGCTGTTGGACATCCCAGATGACTAAAAAGGGACCTCCATCAACAGTTTTGTTTTCTTCCATATTTTGGGTACCCGAATCCTTCCACCTGAGGGCGCAGTGAGTTTTTTTTTACACAAGTTATTTTTATTTAATGGATATGGGGCAACAAGATCTCCACAGCTTTATCTAATGAAATATTTTTATCTTCTGGAAACCTAAACCGACGCACACTTGCCACGAGCCAGCATCCTGCGTGAGGAAATTATAGATCCTTATCATATCCCCTTACCTGGAAAACAGCCATTGCGACGTTAACCGTCAATTTCCATCAACTTGAAACCCCTACAACCAGGCATTTCCAGGAATGCCTTTAAAAAAAACAGTTTACCAGAAATTTCATCCAGATGTAGGTGAATATTCCATACATGGATCCTTATGGGTATCCCCTTCCCTTGACTCCCACTGCAAACTTTTTTCCCATGATGCCCGATGGACCTGTAACCACCGGAGCCTCGGCACGAGGAGGACCGGCACGGAGTCATTTTGTGGTACCGTTTTGGCACGATTTTTTCTTTTTCGTTTGAGGGAATTTTCTGAACCCTCAAAAAGGTTTGGGAAAGATGATTTTACCCATAATTGTTTTGGCTGCATGTTTGCTTTTTAGATTGGATTGAAATCTGAAACCACTGACTAATACACCATGGGAACCCAAAACCATGAAAAATGAAGGTTTTACACCCCCAATATATGGGTTATAACCCCTAAAAATGAAGGTTGTGGGTTCCCATGGCAGTCTCTATTCAATGTGTTTGTTGCTGTTGAACTTTTTGCTGCAGCCAATTTTTTGCAACTTTTCAACCGCCAGGAGTGTGTTGCACCACCGTGAAGTGCGCCACAACCTGCTGGGGAGAACGTGGGTTTACATGGGATCACTAGAATCCCAACAAAAATTAATTTGACAGCACATCATATGAACAAAGACTTACCCCCCTGAAAACTAACATATCCCCTTGAAAAATGATGGTTGGAAGATGTATTTCCTATTGAAATAGTCCCTTTTTAGGGGACATGTTAGTTTTCTGGGGTGTAATGGCTCCAAAATTTTGAAGCATGAGACTCCTGAGAGTTGGACCACCTTTGGGTCAGATAATTTACGTGAAAACGGCTAAAAATTCATTGCCCCCGTGTTCCTATAAACGAAACCGACGGGGTACACACGTACACCATAGGTGTATATCCAATCACTAATCACCGGATGCATTATCATCAGATTTTCAGCCGCCACCTTGCAAGAAATAGTGCCCCCGCTTCCGAGAAGGCCATGGAAAAGTTCCTCCTTTTCCTGCCTTTGTAAGCACAGCATTTTTCAGACCTTTTTTGGAGGGGATCGCGTAAGCGCGCATGCCTATGCAGTTGTTAGGAAAGCTTGATAAAAAGCAATTTCATGGCAGAGTTTAGAAAAAAAGACCGGTATCTTCAAGTAAAATCTACAGCAATACCCAAGTCCACAGAGAATCCCTTCAGATGGATCATCAATCGCATTGATCGTGTCGCCAACTTGATCAAGCTCTTCATTTGAGACAACTTGACCCCTTGACACCTGAAAGTCAAGGACTGTTTTTTTTTTTCGGAAAAAAAACATCTATATACAAGAATTTGGGTCTGACCATAGCATCCAGGAATCAAGTTTTTTTTTTTCAGAAAAAAAACACTGGTCTTTTATAGAAAGAAAACCCCGGTTTACAAGAATTCTTGATGATTTTACCATAAACCCGGGGATCCCCTTTATTAGGAGTCCCCCCCAGTTGGTTGGTTCATATGTTTGTCTTTCATGAGTTTGAGTTTTTTGGATTCACTTCAAGGGTGGAAAAGGTTGGTTGGCTTCATGGGCGCCTTCTGCATGGAGTTTTTTTCTTGCTGCGCTGCGCAGTTGTTTTCTAGGTGGTGGTTTCAAATTATCTTTATTTCCACCCCTACCTGGGGAAGATTCCCATTTTGACTCATATTTTTCAATTGGGTTGAAACCACCAACTAGTTTTCTTTATTCAATTATTGATGTTCAGGATGGCATGTTGCCTGATTTTCGATATTTGTTTTGTAGTTTTGGGTGGCACATGGCCATTTGCACTAGGGCAATGAAGCACCACTTGATGATGAAGGATTAATACACTCGGAAGGAGAATGATGATTGTCATGATGAAGACCATGATACTGATGCTGCAGATGAGTCTGATGATGATGATGATGATGATGATGATGATGATGATGATGATGATGATGATGATGATGATGATGATGATGATTTTGATGATGATGCAATGATGTTGTAATGATGACATTCATGATAACATATAAACTTTTTACAACATACTCTTGATGGTTCAGAAATCCTGCATGACCTGGGATGGTGCTAAAACCCGTCGTTTTATTAAAGGGATCACCACTAGCTTTTCCTCAAGTGGTGCTCGCAGTAATTTTCACTGATGTTGTTATTGTTTCTGAGGCTCCCAGCCCTCCCAAACAAACAACTGGATCCCCATCTCATCTCATCCTGCCAGGGCAGATCCCACGGGTACTATTTCTGGCACGGGAGCCCGGTGAAACCACGGTGTTTCACCGTGGGTTGGTTGAGATGATGGGGGAAGAAACTACCGCCCCAAGGGGGGGAAGGATTCAAAACAAGGAAGTTTGCGGTGGAGTTGAGGTCCTGACATCGAAGCATCCAACGGGGGGATCAGTTGAACAGTTGAAAAAACAAACAAACCTTTCTGACACAAACCTTGCAAAAAAGAGAGCTAGAGATCGGTGATTTTTAAGTGGGAGGTTTTTCTTAAGGTCGTTTCTCTTCAAGTCTTGACTTGATTTTCGAAACTTGATTTTTTGTGCAAAAATCAAAGAAAGTCGGTGACTCATGTGGAGTTTCCCTACATACAGAGGGTTCTTCAATTTTTCTAGTAATTTGCAAATATGTTCATTGTTTTTTGCATTCCACTGAACCTGTTCTAGTGGATTTTGGTGAGATTCCTTCACACTTTTGGAATCTTCAAACCCCCCCATCCCCTGAAAAAATGTTTGAAGATTTCCCGTTTTCAGGCTGAAAACGAGTAGAAACGTAGCATTTTCCGGGTGACCATTTTTGTGCTTCAGGAAATGCCCGCAGCAGTCAGACACGAGATCGTTTGGCCAAAGACTTGCCTGAACGTGAGCCTGATGGGATCATACTTGCGAATTTTTTGTCTCTTTGAATTGATCGCATGGATCAATTTCTGATTGGGTTTGGAGGTTACACTACTGTAATCCTGAATAAATACTACATAACACTCACAAACCATTAATAGGATATTTTATCAGTGGATTTAGCCAAAATGTTTGATCCGAACTTCCAGACATGTGGGAAATTTTTGCTACCCAGATTTGCCTCTAGATTCCGATGATAAAGGGAGATTTCTGGTTGGAGCTTTCGTGAAATTTGTACCCACTTTTTGTAAAGGGGACACTGCTGTTGATGGTTCAGAAATCCGGCGAGCACCAGCTGGGATGGTGCTAAAACCAATGTACAGTAAATAGTGGGATAAACTATCTACACCCCGGAAGATTAACATGGAACCTGAGAATACACCCCCGGAAAAGGAAAATCATCTTCCAAACCATCATTTTCAGGTTCCATGTTAATCTTCCAGGGTGTAATCTATCAACTGGTGCAGGATTTCAGCCATCAACTTACTTTTCTCCCTGTTTTTTTTCAAAGTCCGGACCTTCAAGGAAAAATGATTCGCTGGTGAAGACCCCCGGATGCTGTTGAGGGCCGTGAAAAAGCGAAAATGAAACCATTTTGCCGAAGATTTTTTCAAACCGAGTGGCTCAACCACCATCTAGTAGATAGTGGGATATATATCAGGGGTATACCAACCTTAATTGGTGTCCATTCACCAGAGTTCTGAAGCAGCGTTCACTTGCTTCCTCGAGCGGCGTTTTGTCAAGCTACTGATGTTGAAATTCCCGGCGTTCAGAAAACGTGAGCTTGGTAGCTTACATGTATCGTCAGCTCCAGCCCTTGGTTTTTGTATGGAAATCCTGAACAAAAAAGGCGCTTAGGTCGCCGGGTAGTAGTAGTTGAGGGTACATCTGGCTGCTGGCTGCTGGCTGGCGGAATGAGCTTCCCAAAGCATGAGGAAGTTGGGAAGTGTCCCATATAAAAATCCAGCCAGATATAAAAGCACCACGAATCATAGAGATCTATAGAGACAGATGTAGGAGGGCCCAATATATACGTATATGACATATCCATATCAAATTAACCATGAAGAATTTGGGGCACCAGATTCCAATCGCCAGGTACTGCCTTTAGTGTGGAGGTGGGGTTGGTAGCATGGATGTGATCCTGCGATCACCCAATTGGCAGGTTTACAATATGTAAAGAAAGCTGATCGAGGTGGTGAAACTTCAAACATTTTTTATTTTCATCCCTACCTGGGGAACTGATCCAATTTGACTGGGGAAATTGAAACCACCAACTACTGGAGTATATAATTGAATAGATAATAGATTCCTATATATGATAATTACTACTACATATACATTCAGCCCTGGTGATTGATAGTGTGTATATGTCGAAAACTTTCAAGTTCTTCCGAACTTCCATAGATGGCTGGATTGACCCACCAGGATCTTCCAAATGTTTCACAGGGAGATTCTGATTCAGCTTCACTTTTCCATGCATACTGGGCAGGGGATAGATTAGAGCACCACAATATACATAAAATCCTTGATGAGGGTGTATATATATATATATATGTGGGATATAACGGGTGCATTATGTTAATCTATTAAAGATCCGTATTTCTTAAGATTGCTTCAACTGGCAAATAAAGGGACGTGTACTCCATTCACCATTTTCCTCCAAAAAATGCTCCCTCCAACAAATAAATATTCAGCCCGGCCCCTCCCTCAATTTAGCCGCCGACATGTGTGTCCATTGCGCAGCCATATTTTGTTGGCCCAGAAGCCCCCCCAAACCCACCAGCGAAGCTTGCAAAGCTCAAAAACTCCAATGGCCCTTCGAAAGTTCAACGGACGACCTGCACTGCTTTTGCTGGTCACCGGGGTGGCATTGAACAGACACAAAAAAAACACACAAGAATGGGCCGTGAGGTTACTACAACTGGAAAATGTCATTTTGAAAGAAACTTTCCCCAATCACATGTTCGTGTTGGTTTTGGGGGCTAAGGGTGATGGGTTTTCTTGTTTTTTTTACATGTAGCAAAAAGATGTCAATCCACCCAATAATTCCAAAAGATGTTTGTCAACGGTTGGACTTCAACAACACAACCAATTTTTGCACCCGAATTTTCACAGTTGGCTGACTTGTAGGGCACTCAAGGAACCCAAGAAAAACAGATCCATATTGCAAGCGAATCTCCTTTTCAGGCTAAAAATTTAGGTGGGTGATTGAGTTTTTATTCATAGGATCCATGGGGCTGGTATATTTACCTAGATTTGGTTGTTTTTTTTATTGGAACATGCAGGTTTTTATGGTAAATGTAGGTAAATATACCATACATGCATGATTTGGGTTATGATTTGCCATCATTTAGTGACTTACCCATGCAGATAAAGTATTCTTTCCCTCGGTTATGGAAAAGTATGATTAACGGTTCCTTGCCGGTTCAGGGAAAAAAACTCGAGCTGCTGTTGACGGATGCCTTGAGCCAACTTATAGTCCAACAGGGGGAGAATCCAAGAAAGGTTTATGTTTCTTTTCACACCTACTTGGGGAAGATTTCCAATTCAGCAGTGTTCAAAATGCTGGTTGGTTGGTTTTATATAGAAGATTATACTACCCACATGTATGGGGATTTTTTCAGAAGCCAACAAAAATGATCCCGGAAGCTTTTTACCAATCAGTATAATGAAATGTCCCAAGGTCCCAAGGTTTTTGAACGCTGCTCAAGTTGACCTGATATCTAAAAATGTTTGAAGAGTCATTTCAGTGGGATTTTCAGGGACCCCCAATAATGGGACCCCTTTCTGGGAAGTTTCCCATATCTTTTCCCATACCACGCCCATAAGAATCCATAAAGATATGGGAATAGTATGGGAAACTTACCATAAAGGGGTCCCATTCTTGGGGGTACCTGAAAATACCCTTGAACATTTGAAGAGTCCCCAAACGAAGATACACTCCGGCAAATTAACATAGCAATGGAAAATGAACCCTTTGAAGATGTATCTCCTATTGAAAATGGTGATTTTTCATGGCTATGTTAGTTTACCGGAGGGTAGTCGTTTCATCGTTTCACCAAACAGCTAAAGGATTTCATCTGGATGGGGCAAGACCGAGGTTTTGTGGCCGATCGTGTGGCCTAGCGTTTGGGACCTTGTGGCATTTCTTGTTTGGGGTCCCGATCTGTCCTTGTTTGGCATGATGGCATGAGAGTTGGTTTCCAACATTTATCTACTGATTGATCCCAACATTAACCACATATTTCATGGATCGGTAAATATAGTAGTTTTTATGGATCCTATGCTATAGGATTTTGATGGTTTTTGTTTGTGAAGCAATCATTGAATCCACTAGGGGAAAATATGAAGTTGCGGTAATCACATGTACCATGGTCGTCGCGTTTTGTTGGGGGATGGTCATCCCAACTGAAAAATAGGATTTCTTTTAATGGGTATATTGAACCCTACTACTATTGGTTTGATGACTTGGTGATTTTGCCTCATCTTCTTTTGAATTTCCGTTTCGATCGATGGGTTTCTGAAATTTGGCTGGAATAGCAAGTGAGTGCTTTGTTATATGCGGGGGGAGCAGCCGGGAATATGTATATATGTATATATATACATAAAATATACATATATATATATATGTTACAAATCAAATGAACAATCAAGTGCTTTGTTGTTTATGTCTGAAGATGAACCTTATTTTAGGCGTACACAAAAAACCCGCGAAAAAAGTTCCAGAAAGCCCATTGGGCCCCAGCTGTATGGCCTTCCTTCAAGTGTGCCCGGTACAAGGTTTTTCAGCAGACCATGCTTGATGCCAGATGTCAGCCCCCCCCCCAAAAAAAAAGAAGGAGATGAATTCTTGTTGAAACAAGTGGAAAAAGCTGAGGTTGAGACCATGTGGAGTTGGTATATGTTGATGGCATCGTTGCTTTGTTTGTTTCTTGGGTATCCCAGGGAGCTATGGAGCTAATGAGTTGGTGAAGCAATGGAATCCTCAAGAATTCACGTCCCCAATAGAAATGGAGAAGTCTATGGAATCAGAAAGTAGATTCAAGACCACAAAACAGTCAAACAAAATGTGAGTTATAGCTTTTCATTGAAAAAAACACTTGTGAGTGTATTTATATATATATATGATATATGTGACATATATGAAATTTCTGAGACTGACTTCTCACCATTCTACCAACAACATCTGCTCCAACAACTCCCCAAATTTCTACAGGCTCCTCATGAAATCTTCGCCAATGGTCACGACTCCACCAACGGAAGCGGAATCGGAATCTCCATCGTTGATTTTCTTGTCGAATTATCCCGTTTGGGTCAAGGCAACGGTATCTTGGCCTCACCCCGTGGGGATTCCATATTTCAATTGGTCCCAAAAGGTGGAGGATTTTTTTGGGAGGATTTCATTTTTGTTGTTTTTTAGCGGCCTTGGATTTGTTTTGAGAAGGAACAAAGGGTCCAAAAGCAGCAAACAAGCAATTTCCCTGTGTTTTTTTGGTGTTTGGTCGTTGTTGTAGTCGCCAAGGGTGTTGATTTTTTGGGAGGATTCTCATTCAAAATAAGTGTCGTTTATTGTGAAGGTCAGGCTTGAAGCGATTGGATTTATGACCTACGCCGCTGAAAAGTAACATGACATTGGAAATGGACCGAAGATCACCATCTTTTAATAGGAGATACATCTTCAAACGGTTGTTTTTCCATTGTCATGTTAGTTTTCGGGCGGTGTACCGTCATCTTTGTCCTCAGAACAGCTGTACCTGTTTGGCAGTCCTCCTTCCCATCATGACCACCAAACTAGTTGACAAATTCTGGGTATTTCTGTTTTCCAGATCTATCCCTACTCCTATGTTAGTTTTCTGGGGGTATATATGATTTGATTCCGGATCATTGGAGTGGTCACCTTTTTCCAACCCTTTGAAATGGCTCGCTGAAGCTGTGGTAGGTAACATGTGAGGTAGTGGTTTAGGATCAAGGTCTCCCCCCCCCCCCAAAAATGAACTTACCGCAGGTTTAGGATTTATAGAAAATTTGCCCAGATATGGGTGTTTCCAAAAATAGATGGTGAAAATAATGGAAAACCCTATTAAAATGGGGTGATTTGGGGGGAAAACCCCACTATTTTCGGAAACATCCATATATTACAAAGAACCTTCCCTGCCTGTTTCATCTTCCAATTATGTTTCTCCCGGGGTGACTCCTCTGAGTCAGAGTTCACGACCCCAAACCGGCGAATCTTTCACACACGAAAAGGCACCCAAGCTGCAGCAAGTCACAAGCAGGCAGGGAAAGCGACCAAAAAATGACGGCGCACAAAAACATCAAAAACGAATCGCCACGTGAGATCTCTGTGTGTGTTAACTTTTGGTTTTTAATTGGGATGCTGTTTTTTTTCTTTGTTGTGGGCTCCACTTTGACAAGCTACTTTTGAATTCATCAATACAAGTGTAGGCATGATCTGAAAGTTGCGGAAAAAGCAACTGGAATTCAAGATGACAGGGAGAACTATCCATATGCATCCTCTCAATCCTTCAAGTATCACCCATTTTGACTACAATTTCTCCTTCAAACGTATCCCCTTCAGTTTCAATACTTTCAACAAAAATGGATGCGGATCAGTCAGCTAATCTCTGCGAGTTTACGATGCAAGTGCAACAAGCTACACTCTCCATGTTGAAAAGACTCCACCCTTCTGCAAGGCTTCTTGTAGTGAGCAACAAGATCGAACTGGCTGAGTGGTGCACCGAAGTGGGTTGCGAGTTCATGCTCTTCCCGTGCCACGGACAGGTAAGGGATGGTTCGTTCGGGTGGATTTGGGAATCAACTTGTTCCTCAATGTATGAATATGTATGGTCTATTTGCCACAAGATTTAGGTAGTTCAGGGTAGGTCAACGTAGGTACAGTAAATACCACCAGTCGAGTCAATGTGTGTTTTGATGCTTCGGTGCCCAGTGATCCACCAGGGTGTTGTCATACGTCCTCACTTCCCAGAATCATTCCAATCATCATTATAACCTTGCGAGTTTTGCGCCACGATCAGTCACTGGGATGATCCAAGAATCAGCAGGGATCCTCCAACGAAAAGAGAGTTTTGAATCTCTGTTAGTTGGGGTTCTTGAAATCACTTGATTCACTTGATTCTTAGGGTAGTTTTTAAGGATCATGAGCCACCAAGTATACCTGCCTGAAATTTAACATTCAAACATGCGAAATGACGCCTTTTGAAAGGAGCTACATCTTTCAAGGCATCCATTCGTCAAATTTTGGGGGTGTAGATGTCTGCAAGGTGCTGACAACACCTTGATTTCCTGGTATTTACATGTAAATACATCATCAACATGTGTTTTTTCTCGATGGCTATGTTGATTAATTATGTTAAACTGCCACAAACTATACACTCCCTCAAACTAACAGCTGGCCCCTGAAAAAGTCATGGATTTGAAGATCTAATTCGCCTTCTGGGTCCCTTTGTAACTTTTCAGGGCTAAACTGGCTGCAAAACTTAAGGGACGTAAATTAAACAAACCGTTGTTTCAGAAATTTTGAGAAACTCAGAAATTATTGGCTAGACAATTCTGTGTTAAACTGTCAAACTCGAAATTCAACTCCTAAACTTTGGGTAATCCCCCCAAAACGTAGGAATTTCGGAGCTTTTTGAGTCGGTGTATTGGGGTGTCTTGGGGCATCCACAGAGTCTAGGTTTTTCTAGCTGGTTTTTGACTTGGAGTTCAACAGGTTATTGATGGATGGGATGAAGGAATAGGGGGAATCAGTTTTGATGGGGCTTGGGGTGTCTTGGGGCATTTAAAATCCTGAAGCATAGTAGGGAGCGATGAAGGGAGCTTCCCCCAAGGTTTCGATCAGCACATCTTAGTCTTGATTTCCCACCAAAAAAACTTGGGAGATTACTGCAACCTCATGTCACAGTTCGAAGCAAGTGTGTTTTGGGCCCTTGTTCTTTTCGGTTGTTGGCACTGAGGATCTGTGTAGATGGTTTGAGCTTCGCAAGGATCTGCAAGGAAGATGCAGACTATCGCCAAGAGGTTTGGCGAGTCAACAGACGGGCCTGGTTTCACAACTTGGTTATTGACAACCATTTCCCCTTACTAAAGCCTTACTAAACCCTGAGAGCTATATATTGTAGGTGGCTAATAGTAAGGGAATCTGCAGGCAGAACATGTACGGAGATTTTCCCATTGCTTGTAGTGAAATATTATATAATATTATGAAATTAATTCAGGGGCTTTGAAGATCAATACATCATTTACCTTGATCTCGGATCAACAGGTGAACATTTCGACGTCACATTTCACCGGAAACAAACGATCCCCAGAGATGGTAATTACATACCTGGAAGTTCCAGCCGTTACGGCGTTAATTTCCATCAACTTGAAACCACTAAAACCAGGAATCCAGTTGCCTAAAAAAGATGGTATTTTCCTATGTTTTCCAGGTATAGCAAATCTTTCAGAATCGTCCCGCTATCCGGGCAAAAGCGCTCAGCCTTAGGGACTTATGTAGGTTTTACCAATAAGAGTAAGGGAAATTCATGTTCCCAAATAGTGGCTTGATTGATGGTGATGTTCATCGTCACGGTGATTTTCGTCCCATGAAAGACATTTCCCTGGTTTTTCAGAGTGATTTAGGTACATTTTAGGTACAACCCTAAGAATCATGGGATCTCAAGTCACTAAAACTGGGTGGTTTGGAGATCCAAAAGAACACAGAGTCAAACCCCTCCTTTGTCGGAAGGTCCTTCATGATTCTTAGGGTTGGTACTGTAGCATATTTATCATTTGCCCAGATCACCAGCTTGTGTGTTTCGAATGTTTTTAATGTCTGAATCCTTTTTGGATGGATGTCATTCTCCAGGGTGATGACTGGTGACATGTTTCAATTTTTTTTGCTTCGCTGCAAAAATGGGTTCCAATTTTATCCAATTTTCACAAATACAGATACAGCTATAGAACCCTCGTATATGTGTAGCATGGTATACTTCTATTGGCTTTCCCGGAGCCGCCCGAGCTGTTTTGGATGTCCAGGTGGAGGAAGCTTATGATGCTCTACGACGTTGGTCACCCGACTTTATGATCACCGCAGGATTTCATGTCTTGCCACCGGATGCGGTGACCATTCCAACAAGGGCGGCCTTAAATTTTCATCCCAGTGCCTTGAAAGAGAAGAGCTTGGAGGGGAGGGTCCAGCGTTATTTTTCCCTGAAAATAACATAGGCCTCTGAAAATAGACCACTGGAAAAGGAGATTCCTCTTGCATGGAACCCATCATTTTCAGGGGCTGTGTCATGTTGGTTTCAGGGAGGGTAAAGCGTGGGGTGCTTCAGGTGGTTCTTGCTTGGTGGAACTCGAAGGTTCTGAAAGGTGGAGCGAGGTCAACTAAGCTTCGATTTTGAGTTCAAAGTGATATCTTTTGTTCAAACATTGTACAAATATAAATTACAGATAAAATTGAAACGATACATAGAAGATTAGCATGGCCCAAGCGCAAGGATGACACGCACAAATCGAGAAGTGTACCAAGTTTATATATACAGAACAGTATGTATACTGCCACAGAAATTTTTGGGGGGTATCCATGATATTGTAGTGTGTACCCCAAAGCACCAGCTTTTTTTTACCACCAGTTACAGGTACAGTTTATCCTTATTTATTTTTAAGGTATCCAACCTATGGTCATTTGGGGTATCACTATTATTTTGGACAACTGTAGTAGGAGCATCTTCGAATCCTGAAAAGATATGGAATTTGGCATTTGGACAATCCAACATCTAGGTGGTAGTTTATGTTCACTCCCATTTGGGGAAGATTCCCATTTTGACGAATGTTTTTCAAAGAGGTTGGTTCAACCACCAACTAGAAAATAGAAAAAATGCATTCTGTCTTCCAGCATGAAAAAAGTATACCTCTCGGTGCAAATTTTATGGTAGAGCGCCCTCTAAAAGGCTGGTTCAGAGGCACGAAATACATCCCCTGTATCGTTTCTTGACTTATGTATGTCTTCTCTGGTCCATTGATTTCACGACCAAACCACCGGTACGTTGTATAAATACGGTGGATGTAACGGAAAACTTTCAACAAAAACGGTCTGAAAATTTGGGTTGTGGTAAAAATCCAATCATCAACAAAATGGGCGCAAAAACCAGTTATAAATGAAGGTATAGCCCCTCTTTTCGTAGGGTGTCTTGACCCGAGTGAAACCCCATTTATTTTCGGCCATTTACATATAGGGCCCCCCAAACCCCAAAGTTTTTTCTCCGGTTTCTCGGTTTCTCGCGGATGAATCCTTGATATTCCTTGATTTCAAGGTAAATTGCCGTGGTACCGTGGGGGTTTGCCCTTTCAAGCGCAGATCCTGCGAGGCGCGAGAAAAAAAACATGTG
Organism: Breviolum minutum Mf 1.05b.01; assembly: GCA_000507305.1. Taxonomy (NCBI): domain Eukaryota; class Dinophyceae; order Suessiales; family Symbiodiniaceae; genus Breviolum; species Breviolum minutum. The sequence continues at coordinate 45,272 of DF242185.1, read as the reverse complement.
TGTATATAATATTTATATTTGATATATACAAGTATGTAACTCAGAGATCTATGCCATAAAGCTTTTTCTGAGTTTGTTGGAAGCAGAAGATAACAGGGAAACATCTCATTTTCAGTGGAACTGGAAATATCATCCCTTTGTATTCATGAAACATCAACCGGGCGAACCTGATACATACATATGTATTAGGTCCTGCCAAAACCCTGCAAACAGCGGGAAAATAAGCATCAGTATTTTAGTATATAGGGGTCCTTCATTTCATGATCCACTGGTTTTCCCAGTGTTTTTGCCCGGACTCACAATGAATTTACAAATATATATATATATATATACTGTATATACACGCACACATAGATACCAATGATGTGAACCTCTACATCTTAACTACCAAGTCTGGGCTTACCAGGGATGCTAAGCCAAGGAGGCGCAGCTAATGGCATCCATAGCAGAATTCTTCAAACACCTGGAGGATAGGTTCGCTCCCAGCGCTCCACCAGAAGTTTTAGAACTTTTAGAAAAGGTAAGTTCCTGCATGTCTCACTTGCATAGTGTTCATGTCTTTCTTATTTTAACTTTTCAACACATTTGCTTGAAACAATTTATTTCACCACCCCCAAACATAGGAATAATCTGATGTATTTGGGAAAGAAAGCAACATTCACTTGGCACTTTGGGTACTTTTATCAAAAAATGCTCGTCGTCTTCAACTTCGCCCAGGAGAAAGTCACTTGGAATGTTGCATCCATGTCATGACCAACATCATTGACGACTCACGTGATGTCCTGGTACGAGGTGGTCGTATCTCCTTGGAAGGCGAGGGTGGGACGTATCTCCGATCCGAAAAAAACAAAACCAAGGTGAAGCCAAGGATGCAATCCTCACACACCAGGACGACATTTTTTGGAAGTTTCCGAAAATAGTGGGTTTTGCCTCCAAAATCATCCATTTTAATAGGGTTTTCCATTATAAACCATTCATTTTTGGGATGTTTTTGGAAACACCCATATTTTTAGGCTCGGGAATCCCAACAAAAAAACCTTCATTTGCCATGATTGCATCCTGGCATCCTGGGCTAAAAAGGTCCAACGTTTGTTGGGATTCCCGAGCCTAAAAAATGTGTCATGTCATCCTGGTGGTGACTATTGCATCCTGGGTGAGGGGGTAGAGGTTCACCATTTTTGTTGGGGTTATGGTTTGCTGGGTGAAGGAAATCCTCCGTGAAAGAAACTATTCAAAAAACGAAGTTGGATGTTTGGTGCATGAGAATTTCCCCTACCGAAAACTAACATGACAATGGAAAATCAACCAAGTTGAAGATGTATTTCCTATTCAAACTGGGGGGGATTTTCCATTGTCATTTGTTCGTTTTCGGGGGTTTAGATGTTGGTTCATGTTGAAGCTCGAGATGGACAACTGAAAAACCAGCAAAAACCATACCTCTTGACAAAGTAAGATGGGAATGGAAATGCCACCATTTTCACTACCCCAAGAATCATTGCACCCTCCCAATAAAGGGGTTTGACTCGACTCTGCTATGACGTAGGGTTCTTTTGGATCTCCAAAGCACCAGTTTTGAGATCCATGATTCGTAGGGTAAGAAATTCTGGAATATATATAATCCCATCATGGCAAGACGCCTTCCAAGTGGAACACAGGTGCTGTAGATCGTTCAATAAGAGATTTGAAGACCAATGAAAAAGAAAGTCATGTTTCATCACCGAAAAAAAACATGAAAAGAAAGACAGTGCTGTTCTTACTGATGAGCAAATGAGCAATGGATGAGCATTTTTGCTACTTAAATGGTTCGAGCAAATGCTCGCAACAAGGTGGGTAGATGGTGGGGGTTATTTCGTACCAAACAGAAACAAAACGAAGGACGAAGACCCCCCAAAAAGAATTGAAACCCAACAGTTGGAACCATGAAAAACAACATCAGGCCAGGCCATGTTTAACATCACCTTTCTTTTGAAGACCAAACAAAAAACACACAAAGAAGAAAACCGTGCGAAACCAAACCGTGAGCAACAAAAAAAAAGTGGTGCAGTGGGTGCCAGGTAAGACAACTGACATGCTCTTCGAGGATGTCAAAGATTTCATTCCCAAGCTCATCATCGATGCCTTGGATGCCTTTCATCGAAAGAGCTGTGTCCCACTGGAAGTGCCGCAAGTTGAGTTGCCACATTCTTTTGGAGTGAAGGTTTCCCGAAAAAAGGGAACACGGGAACAAAAAAGGGGGGGGGAGGTAGTCAGAATTTATGAGATGACTTTGAAGACATGTGATTTTTAGAAAGATCATGCACATTCTAAATAGTGTTTTGGATTTGTATTTTTTTTTGGGTGTGAGGTTTTTGGATACTTTCGTTCAAGTGGCATTCAAAAAACCACGGTGGAAATCGGAAGATGTGTTGTCGCCTTTTTAGCAGCCACTTTTCCGATGTTAATTTCCATCAATTTTATCCGAGTTTTATCCCCAAACGGCAGCTATATATTTACAGCTGCCTAAAAAGAAATGTTATGTGAATTCTGGGTGTTGTATTTCTATAAGGAAAATTTGAAAATCCACCAAGACAACACTGAAGCAACCAAAGGGTAAGCTAAGATTGATGATTGATCGATAAAAACTCCTGTCTTCCATGGAGGGATGTCATTTTGGGCTCGCAATCGTGTGTTGTGTTTTCCTGTATGTTTGGCATGAACATTACAGATGTTGGCAAACTTGTTGGGCATTTAATTCTGAAGAGGTACGGTACTCTGATTTTCTCAAGATGATTGGAAAAGAATCAAACACATTCATCACCTTGTTTTTTGTTTGATGCTTACATCTTCAGCACTTATCAGCCCGCCTTTTTTGGAGGCGGAGTTCTTGATCGAGAATGGAGAGAAGAGACGTTCCAATGCAGGATGGGTGTGGGAGAAGTTTGGATGATTTTTCAGATCGCGATCAGTGCTGATCGCCAGTGTGGTGAACTGAAATCATCGTGTCCCCCCATTTACACATGTGTCATTTCAACCAGTCCCTAGCCATTTCTTGTAGATTGTTTTTTTCACATCCATAGCACCTTTTAATTAGTAGCAGTAGGGATATAAGAAACTAGAGACATAGTTGCAGTTCAGGTTTCCACCTTGGTGTTGGCACTAGTTGAGTCAAATGGTGCTAAAACCTCCTTAAATAATCCAAATAAACTACCAACCTCAACTGGTGCTCGCCGGACTTCTTCCATCAATACACCTCCGAAAATTAGCATGGCACCTAAAAATCACCCAATTGAAAAGGAACATCATCTTCCATCCACCTCCATTTTTTGGTTCAACATGTTAATTTTCTGGGGTGTATGTTAATTTTTCAGATAGGGTAGACTCCGGTAACACCTCGCTGGCTGGAAAATGGACCCTTTGAATTGAGTCGATGTATTTCCCATTGAAAATGGGGATATTTCATTGCTACGTTAGTTTATCAGACGGTTTTTCCCTTCAAGTAATGTCCAAAGATGCAATCCGATTGCAGCCACGCAGGAGTCTTGTCTCGCGTACGCATTGAATGGGACGAAGACACCGCCATGGAGATCGAACGAGCGAGTCGGGCGTTTACAGGACCGAAAGGTTTCAAGGGAATGTTGCTTGACTGCATTTGAGCAGTGACCAAAAACCGTGGGTGTTTAGAGGATATAGGGGATGAAAAACTACCCAGTTATATGTAGCTTGCAATAATGCATTATAAGGATCCCTATTAAACCAATCAGTACAATGGAATGTCAGAAGGGTTTTGAACGTTGCTCATTTGTTTGCTAGCAACATGATATGCTTTGAGAAGAAGAAAATGGTGGGTGGATCGATGGATGGATGATTCTTACTGTCATCATCATCATCATCATCATCATTATCATCATCATCATCATCATCATCATCATCATCATCACCATCATCATCACGATCATCTTCATCATGATCATTGTCATCGTCACCATCGTCGTCATCATCATCATCATCGTCATCATCATCATCATCATCATCATCATCATCATCGTCATCGTCATCATCCTCATCCTCATCATCGTCATCATCATCATCCTCATCATCGTCATCATCATCATCGTCATCATCATCATCATCATCATCATCATCATCATCATCATCATCATCATCCTCATCATCGTCACCACCACCATCATCATTATCATCGTCATCNTCATCATCATCGCATCATCATCATCATCATCATCATCATCATCATCATCATCATCATCATCATCATCATGATCATTATCATCGTCACCATCATCATCACCATTATCGTCACCATCATCACCATCATCATCATCGTCGTCATCATCATCCTCATCATCCTCATCAGCATCATGAACATCATCCTCATCAGCATCACAATCATCCCTTTTTTAACATTTATGATACTTCACACGGATCATTGATATCATCACCATCCGTCACAGGTTCACGGACTATCAAGGCCGACCTGTCCGCGTGACCCATTGCATCTTGGATGTGTTGATTGTAGGGATTCGGACACGTGCCTGTTTAAGAGGCGAGGATAAGGGACGGAGAGGTTGTGGCTGCATGGTGAGAAGGAAGCTTGACAGGTATGTGACAGGTTATATGCTGTATTAAGAATATTTATATATTATATATACGTGCACGATTAAACCCTTTATTTAAATAGGACCCATTCCTGATATAAGATGCAATCCATGTGACATACACTGAGTGTGCCGCACTTTAGCGTGATTTCCCATACATCGACCATTGCTAGTTGGTGTGTCTGTAATTTCTGGGACATTAAAACCTGCAGTTGTACCTCTAAATCTGGGTGAATTTGGAACCTCAAGGATTGTTACTGTCACCTGGTAGTTTTTCTTTAATTCATTGCTCACATGCTTACCCTCCTGGGAACTAACATATCCCATCAAAAATCACTTTTGAATCGAAGATGATTTTCCTTTTCCCAAGGTGGGACATGTTAGTTCCCGAGAGGGTATAGGTTTACAAAATTCTTCCTTCCTGATTCCAAGGATCATCCAAAGTCAACTGCATCCAGACCCGCAGGATCTATGGCCTCGGCCTCATTCCCATCCCCAGGACATACCCTCCCTGAAGCTAGCGTATTTGCTGAGAATAGGTCCTATCCCAAAATGAAGAAGTAGTTTCCCAAGCATCCATTTTGCATTGCTATGTTAGTTTTCGGGAGGGTACTTGGATGCTTAAATTCCCATTATCCAATATGGATCATGGAAACACCCCTTGAAATTTAACATATAGATACCCCAAAATATCCCGAGATACAATTCCCAAGACACATGGTTTTTTGTGTCTGTTTTTGGCACCCTCCTCAAGGTGCCATGTTACCCTTTGGCCCTGATGGCCACAGTAACGTTTACAGCGCACCGGGCACGATTTTGTGGACGAAAACGGGGAGTTCCCAGACGGTGCTTCGCGTGGCCACGGTGGATGGGGCCTCGGTGCTATTGACGTTGGACACGGAAGCACCGGTGCTGGTGGGACAAAGGCACCTTGCATATCCTCCCGATGTTGCGGGATGGATGGGGGGAGAAAGGTGGTGAAGACACACAAGGTCAAGATCTTTAAACATCCCATCACCACATTTTCTCCCTAGTATATAGATGAGATGCTAAAGGGATATGTTTGAAAGAAAGGTAAAGGGATGGGATGGTGCTTTCAAAGATTTTTGTTTGTTCACCTCGATCATTGGGGAAGATGAAGCCATTTTGACGGGCATATGTTTAAAATAGGTCGAAACCACCAACTGTTTATAAATTTGTAAGATTATGACGAGGTTGCAACTTCTATGAAAGTTTCACATAACATGCTTGTTTTATATTGTCTTATATGTTTTTCTCAAAAAATGAATAGATGTATAGACTGTATAGACTCAATGCAATCGATGGTTGGTTGGGTGTTGGTGCTTCAGCTAATACAAGCTGATTTAAGGAATCTTCACCACTTACCACTTAAGAGACAAAAAAACGCCTTCCCTCCCATCAATTTTTCCAGCCAGGGAAGCCCATCCTATTTTTCTGGCGAGTTTTCTTCACTTAAAAAAAATTACACCTCACCTCGGGTCCATCATGTCTGCCATAAAAATTTCCATCCCCGCAACGGAGGCTGGAATCGAGAACTTTGGTCTCTTGGATTTGTGGATTTGTCTAGTTGGTGATTTTTTGTTACTTTCCCTAAGAATCATGGGACCCTCCAATAGAGGGGGTTTGGCTCTGTTTTTCGCAGGGTTCTTTTGGATCTCCAAACCAACAGTTTTGAGATCGCATGATTCTTAGGGTTGTACCTAAATGTACCTAAATCACACTGAAAAACCACCAATTTGGGGAAATATCTTTCATGGGATGAAAATCACCATGAATCAAACCACCATGAAAAACGGAACACATCTTTTTGGGGTCACTTGGAGTCCGTCCATCCGCATCGGAGTTCACTGAGCAAATCCCAAGGTCTCTGAATGGTTGCAGAAGCCTTTCACGGATCGTTTGAAAGGCGGTCAGCGCTTCGCCTAAACCCTTTGCAACGATTCCAACGATTCCAACGATTGCCGGGGTGGTGCTTGGTAACTTGCGTTGCGTGACCCCCCGGGAATCGTCGTCGTTTCGTTTCGTTGTTTTGTTGGGGGTGAGTTGGGGTACGGATGATACCGGGGCCTTGGAAAATCACCATGTGTTTTTTGGGGGAAGGAAGGAAGTGCTTTCGAAAAAACATGGGTGATTTTAGTTGGCCAGTTGGGAATATCATGGAATGATGGAATTTTAGTTGTAATTCAAGTTAGGAGATTGCTGGAAAGATTGATACAAGTGTCGGGAGTTCAAGATACTTTTGAAATGTGTCCAGATCTAACGTAAAGCTGCAAATAACCTGGCCATAGATGTGGGCAAAACTATATTTGTGGCCCTGGATTTTTGATCATGTTTGGAATTGTCAGTGGATCTTGAGGATCCTACAAGTTTCAACAGACGAACAGCTTTCAAGCCTAGCAAGGGAATGATCCCCACATCACCTTAAAGAATTCAAGATCTTTTGAATGAACTCAGAATATGATTCGAAAAACTCCTAGATGTTCCATGTATGGAATATTTACCTACATGAAAGGTGAAGCATGGCCTACAACTTCGAGGTTACACATCCCAATATACCTAACCGTCATCAAACAACCACCATGAATTTTCCAACTTCATCCAATGCCCTGGCATCACGTAACTCACGAACTGCGCATTTTTTCTTTTGGCGCTTAAGAATGTTTAGTGCGCAAGTGTAGTTTAGTGGGGGATCGATTTTTATCGACCCAGTTTGAAGATTGGTGGTGTACAGCTTGTACAGCTCATCGTCCTTTTGTTGTTCTTATGCAATTTTGTGCGTGGATCTTGACTGTACAGAAACGATGATCCTCCCCTGTTTGAATCTCATTGCGGGACTCCGTGCCGTGAAACCCCTGACCCGGATGATCCTGGGAAAAAAAACATCACCCAATCAACTTGCGATCAACGGAATTGACAGATTTTTGTTGGTAGGGTTTGATGTCACACTCTCCAACTGACATCATCTTAATGACTCAAAAAAAACCATCAAAATCAGATCCACAATCAACTAAAGATGATTTAACGAACAACACAACTCAATGACTTAATGGAAAAAACAAACGGCACTCAAAGTCGGATTCATTTCTGAAAAAATCAAGATGGCGTGCAAACAACGGAAACAAACATCAACTGAACAAAAACTTAACCGCGGTCATAAATAACATGCCGCTCCTTCTCAACTCGGCATGTTATGCCGATTGGGGGGGCAAGTGGTTTGCAACTGCCATTTTCTCCCATGGAACATCACGAGGGATCAAGAAGCACGGATCCCAACATGCAGAGATTTCGCATGCTGTAACCTGCGTGTAGATAAAACAAGGATTGTTATGACAAATTGATGGTCTAAAGGTCCAAATTTCCTACCATGGGTTGGCTGAAAAAAAAATGTGAATGTTTTTGATTCAGCCAGTCATGGGGGATTTCTAGTGCTGCTCCTTGTTTGGAGACAGACAGAACCATTGTTAGTGTAGAGAGCAGAGCTGCAGATGGTGCCAGAAAAGACCACAGACACTGGAATATGGACGTTTTGAAGATGTGTTTCGTATTGAAAATGGGCGATATTCGATTGTTATGTTAGTTTACTGGAGAGTATATCGTGATTGTATCTATACTTTTGATCAGTTTACAGTCACATAGGTAATCTGAACTTCAATCTAGCAAATTTATGTAGAATACATACAATCATTGTACGTGATAATTTTACAGAGTACTCTTATTAAGCATCGTCATGCTTGCTGAGTCTAACGTAAATGTCTATTTATTCAGCCTTACAGATGAGTAGGTGAGGCATTGAACAGTATCTAGTTGTAGAAAAGAACTGGAAGGATTGACAGGGGATCGGGCTTGGTAATTTTCAAGCTGAAGGGCCTTCCTGGAACTCCTTCCGCGGTCACCATGGGTCTTCCAATCCTGGCCATATTCCAAGGCCGAAATCCCCCAAATAATTTTTCGTAAGGGGAAACTGACATGGAAACAACAGGAGGTTATTATTATGTCAACATTCCAATGATCTTAAGCTCAAACTTGGGGAATGTTCCATCGATTGAGGTAAAAAAAATGAGTGGTAAAAATAAGGGAGTTGATGTGAAATCATGAAACCTATCATCATGTGATACCCTCCAGGGAACCAACATATCCCCCAAAAATGGCATTTTGAAGATGATTTTCCCTTTCCCAAGGTGGGATATGTTAATTCCCTGGAGGATATGAAGAAAACATCACTCCCTCAACTCATGAAGAATTCCACTGAAGTTTTGCCAGGTGAATGAAGGCGAAGGAACTAAACATGGAGCCAGGGAGCTTAGCTTCAAGCCATTTTCGTGTTTTTTTTTGTGTGGCACTTAGGGTGTTCATTCTTGGACCTCTTGCACCGATCCAAGGTACATAATTCCCCAAGATGAATCACTGAAGCCTGGTATTGTTTCTTCATTCTTGACAGATTTTTTTTTGTGCAAACAAAAAGTGCAAGATTGGAGGTTCCATCAACATTATGGATGATGATACTGCCTGATTTTACTTGGATGGATTGAAATCTTGAGCTTGAGAAAATCAGTATTTTCTTTGATTCATACCAAATCATTTCGAGTACGCCCGCGGAAATTAACATGGAATCCAAAAATTGGTGGTTTGCAGATGCGTTTCCTTTTCCAAAGGGGCATTCTTAGCTTCCATGTAAATTTTCGGGGTGTATGTATATATGTCAGCAATTTTTGTAAGAAATCCTCCCAGGATTCCAGTCAACGCCCGGATGACATACATTTCATTTCTAGCAAAACACCTGGGAATTTGGTACAAGACTGTAACCTTTAGTCTCTACATGACCTCCGAAAAACCATATCTAGGTGGTGAAACTTCAAATATTTTTTATTTTCACCCCGAACCCTGGGGAAATGATCCAGTTTGACTATTTTTTTTTCAGATGGGTTGGTTCAACCACCAACCAGCTAGGTGGTGCAGCGACTCAAATATATTTCTCATTTTTTACCCTGATCTTTGGGGGTTTCATGATCTCCAATTTGGGACGACCAAAAACCGCATATTTTTTCAAATGGCTTGGTGAGTTTTTCACCACCAGAATTCATGGCCACCTGTAGGCCTTGGATCTCAAGCAAGACTTGGCCAACATCCAATTGCAGTGCCTCGGTCGAAGTAGGTTGAATGATGGGCCTTAGGAGGGTCATTAACTAGGTGGTGGTTTCACATATTTTTTCTTTTCACCCCTCTTTGGGGAAGATTTCCAATTTGACTAATATTTTTCAGATGGGTTGAAACCACCAACCAGTTAATCCATCAACATTTTTTATGGGACCCCGTTTTGTAAGTTGCGATCGAGCTATTAAGTACATTAAGTACTCAGGTTATCCGGGATTTTGAGGGGTCCGTTCAGTGGGTGCTGTTGGTGATTTCTTGGAATTATCCATTCGGGGGGGATCAAACAATGCAGATGTATGGTAATTTGGAGGGATGTCCCTCACAATAGTGCATTGTTTGGGTTGGTAATATACTGGTGGTTGATGGGTTGCTTCAGAAATCTGAGGGAAATTCCAGGGAACCAAAAAACGAGATGTCAGATGGGTTGCCAGGAATGGTTGATATGTTTCAAGTTGATGAATGGAAATTGATACTATGGACATATTCAACTTTTGTATGGGTTCAGTAGATATCGCAACTAGTTTTAGCAAGATTTCTGAACCGTCAACAGTAGCAACACGGCCCCCTGAGGGCCCGGCAGGAATTGTCAAAGATGTTCAAACTTTTGAGGCAAATTTTAGGTACTGTTCCCCAAACTATCATGGCACCTCTAAAAAGGCCTTCCCAAGAGGAAATTCATCTTAAAACCACCATTTTTCAGGGGCTATGTTAGTTTAGGAAGTGTAAATAGCCTGGCAATCTTCGGAAGATTGGGCATTTATTTTTGGGTGGGAAACACTGGGTTGCTGAATAAAAAATCATGATTTTTAGAGGTACGACATTTCCTCAAATGAGTCATCTTGGTACTAAAACAAGAAGGTTGGAATCACAGCTTGATATATTTACAACATACACCAACTACAGCATGTTATGATTCCTGTAGTATATGTTTTGCTTTTTTAAGACTATCTACATTCATATGTAACAATGTATAATACATATATACATGTGTCAATATGCAGCAGACGTTGTATACGTTGGTTTTTATTTATCTTGGCAAAGTATAGTCGACCAAACCGCCGGGTTGGACTCACCCCAAATAGTGGTTTAGGATCAGGGAATTTCCCCCAAAAAAATTCGCGGAAAAATTCAGGTTTAGGAATTGTAGGAGAATTCCCTAGGGATCCAATCACCTTGTCAGATGATGGTTGGGGTGTATAGTCACCTCCTCGGAAAGGTATTTAGGTTCCATTACCATTCTCAGAAGGTGATTGGATCCCTAGGGATTTGCTCAGAATATTTCGAGACCACTCAACATCTCACATTCCCAGCTCAATGAGTCGCTGGGTCGGTCTATTTACCCGCATTTGGGTTGGGGCCCGTCTTCGGTAGGTTAAGCCGTTAAGCTGTTGAGTTTTTTCTTCAAAAACTCACTCAGCCAATGGCCAACCTTTAAACTTTTGGGCATTACATATCTAGTAGGAAAAATAAAGTTCAATCTTTTATTTCATGGTCCTTCGGCTGAGTAAGAAAAAAAACCCTCCAAATCTTTGGACATTTTTTGAAAAAAAAACGGGTGAGGTTGCAACGCTTGTTGGCAGGGCAAGCTGAGCTTCAGGCAATCCGATGCTACGTAACAGGTCGTCTGTGATGTTTGGAAACTTTCACCATATCTTCACCCGAAAAAAATCTCCCCCAAAGAAAGGGACGATTTTTTTCAACCCCGGGGGAGTTTTTTGGAAGTGGTGAAAAAAATTGACACCTATTTTTTTTGCCTACGGCCCGATTTTTTCTCATCCCATCCAAAGGCAGGGAAGATGAGTGAAGCGTTTTTTCAATGGGATTCCAGATGCGCCAGATGTACTTGGATGTCCCGTTGGAACTTAGGATCAGTGATTAGGATCAATGGGCTATAAACCTACTTATAAATGGGTTACATTGGAGGTATAACCCATTTAATCACCGTTTACGAACTTCCTGGCACAGCCAAGTATGGAATATTTACCTATACATGAAAGGTGAAAATTGGTTACCTTCAAAGGGGAAATGGTTTGGTAAATATTCCGATCCCATGGGTCGCATATGGGGATATGGATTCGTTCCCTGGAAGGTTTCCTGGGATGTGCATGGAAGTTAATAACGATCGTTAGCAAGTTGGCAAAATTTCACGGGCTTTTACGGGACTTATTGCAACCTACTTATAAAGGGGTTACCCTCCCTGAAACTAACATAGCACCTAGAAATAGACCCCTGGAAAAGGAACTTCCTATTGGAAACCATCATTTTCATGGGATATGTTAGTTTACCGGAGGGTATCATTCATTTACTAAGTACCAGCAGGACATCCCAGTACTATCACCCACCACAAACTTTCCATAAGATATACCATCTCTTCGGCCTCGGATGGTGTCGATGGTGATGATGATAACATGAATCCCGGATTTAGGCTCAACCTCGACCTGTTTAAGTGGGGTAGCTACCCTTTTCTCCCATAAGTTCAGTGGAAAATGGGTGTAATTATCTCCAATATCAGTTTTCTTTTAATATGAGGGGATACAAAATTTCCACTTCCTTCCGTGATGATGGGAGAAAGGGGAGCTATCCCCCCAAACAGGTGGGGAGATTGGTATAGTAAATGATAAAGGTTCACAAACTTTGAGTGCAGCCATCACCTTGCCCCCCATCCCCTGCTAGGACTCAGTCAGAAAGCTCAGTCGGAGAGGGCGAAAGGAGAACTAGATACGGAGAACAGGAGTTTAGCGCAAGGATTTTTGGCCACTTTATTTTGGAAATGGAAATGACATAAGTTATATTAGTGAAAATCCCTAAGATATAGAAAGAGGTGTTTTTTTCTAAATTGGAGTAACACGATGGGGTGTTAGTTCTGGATGTGTGTTTTTGTTTCATAAAAACCAAGGGCATGGGATTTTTCCATGGGTTTAGAGGTTGAAATCAATTTGACCAGCAGCTTTTGGAGTGGGTGAGTATATAAAACTAACTTCTCACTGGTTGGTATATGTAGGTGGACTACCCCTTTCTTATGAGGATTAGTACCTGTTATATATATATATGAAGCATATATAGCTGAAACCCAACCAGAATTCCACGAGCTGGGATAGATGAAGAAACCTGAGTCGCAGCTCTCGAAACACACGATATGATATGGCTGACAGAGAAATGCCGGCGGGGTACCAAAACCCCCAAAGGGGATATTAGTAAAGGAACCCTTGTTATTTCAGGGAAATCCTAGGTTGGTGAAATATCACCAGATCCACCAAGATATCTGCAGTTATATGTAATTTATTTTACATATATGCATATTATTAGTGCAGCTTAAACGAGATGCATCAGTAATAGCCTATGATTTTATGTCGAAAATTCACGTGACTGGAGTCGATGAAATTCCTATAAGCCTAAGGTGCTAAGGCTCTCGGAGGATCGGCCCGGCCGCTGCGGGGTGTGGACCCAATTTCGACTGTTCCTAGGAATGGCTTCATAGGAATGGCATGAGGCCAAAGCGTTACATGAACAAGTTGCAGATTTGAGTTTTAATCGATCATGCATGGGAAATTCAGAATTCAAAGTATTACAAGGCCAAACGTTTTACGTGGAACGTAAACATCACCCTTTTGAAAAGTACTGACACACGTATCTTACAAAGCCTCCATTCTTTTGGGCTCTATATTAGTTTTGTTTGGAGTTGTGTTTTTCCATTGAAGTTTTTTATGTTCCGTCCAGGGACTTTGGAGCTAATGATGAAGATGGATGAGTTGCAGTTTTGGTGGATTTCAAGATCCAATTTCCAATTTTGACTCCCCGATGGATAAAAATCTTGGACGAATTTCAAACTGCCTAGAAAACATAGGGTTTCGCACCATGCTTTTAAAGTCAACAGCGGAAAGACCTGGTTTGAGAGTTTTTCAAGTTGAGGTAGAAGTTCAAGAAAATAGCCTGCTAGTTGGGGATCTTTTTCTTAGACCGCAAAGACTGCAGAAATGAAAATCAAGGGATGCAACTCTGTTCGTTTTAGAGAGTGTTTTTTTCACCCGAGAAGCCGTAAGTTTAACCCGGTGGTGGCAACTCAAAGATTTTTTGTCATTTTTACCTCGAAAATTGGGGGAAATGATGCGATTAATATTTTTCAGATGGGTTGAAAAAACCAATTAGAAGTAGATGATGGGACGAAAAATGCCTCGCTACTCGAGTTTTCCAAAGTGAAATTCTGAGAGTGTTTCTGGAGAAACCCTCCATGCACCACAAGTAAAGCAAAAATTACCCTCGCTTTAGCTCACAGCGAGTTTTTTTACTGTTTCATCTTCTAATCTTCAATGTTCACGGGTAAACTCGCTGTTAGTTTCAGAATTTTTCTGGGAACTAAACAACTTGCTTCTTCCCAAAGCACTTCTGAAGATGGATTTTCTTTTTTCCGAGGACGGTGGACATGTCAGTTCCCTACTTGAAGGATCATCCCAGTTAGGAAGTGAGGATCATCCCCATTGAAAAAACCGCCATAAAGTTCGGCCATTTGGAAGGGGCACTGAACAACCCGATCCCTAGGGGACTTAGGTCACCATGGTTATCTGCCAGGCCGCCGGCGCCACGATTGGGAATTCCAACGGATCCACCTTTCCTCCGCACCGTTTGGGAGGCGTGGCAAGGAAGGGAGGTGATTTTTTTTGGGGACCCAGGAGAGGACTGGAGACTGATATTAGTTGAATCAGCAACCAAAAAAGGAGAAGGATCCTTATAGATGGGTAGTATTAGTATATCTCATAGGATTCCTGTTATACTGTATTTACCTACATTTACCATGAACATCAAAAGACATGTAGGTAAATATATACCATACATGGATCCTATCGGTACTATCAATATTACATTACCTGGAAAACATTTTGCGACGTTCGTCTCCCATCAACTTGAAACCGCTGCAAGTAGGTCTTTCCAGTTGCCTAAAAGAATGGTACAATTTCCTATGTTTTCCAGGTAGGGGTGACATGTGAAGTACCTTGATGATCCGATCACCATTGATCCAAAACCCAAAAAATCAAGAGTCAAGAGGTCGTTGCAGCCCAAATATATTAACCATGTATTTGGTTGTGGGTAGTTTTAGGGATAAAATGTATAGGTATGTATGAATATGCCGGGTTCCAGTGAGCGTTTGGGATTTCTATCTGAATTATATGAGTGGGTGATTGCAACGGACCATTCATTACCCAAATTCCAAGGTCCTTCTAGTGGGTTTTTCCTTTCACTTAAAGCTTGGCAAAATGACCAACAAAAACATAACAGTTGTTTGGGTAGGGCATAGGAATAAAAACCAACTGTTGATGGCTGAAGTCCGGCTAACCAGTTGAGGTTGGTAGTTTATCCCATTATTTACAAGGCTTTATACATCCCAGGTGGTGCAGGATTTCTTCCATCAACAGTATCCCAAAGAAACTTCCGTACCTTCAATACCTTCAATAAGCTGTAAGCTGTGAGTTCGGACAGGTGTTTGGGAGACGGGTTCTGTTATAGGTTTGGGGTGGTGTTGTACCCCTTCCCAGGATGGGAAATGCTTGCCACCAACAGGATTTTTACATGAAACATTTCTAGGCTACCTTGGGGTTCTGAAACTACCTTTCCTCATATGCCACAGAAAAAAATCTTGCAACGGACTGGTATGTTTACCTACATATACCATGAAAATCAACCAAATGTGGGTAAATGTACCATACGTGGATCCTATGGGTAAGTAGTAAGTAGGGTGAAATATATAACTCCACTTTAATATGGGGTCATAACTCTGGTCAACGAAGTTATAAATATGTGGTGGTTTTAGATATGTTTTTATTTTCACCTTGAAAATTGGGGAAATGATCCAATTTGACTAACATTTTTCAGATGGGTTGAAACCACCACCAAGATAATATATCTCCATTTATAACGACCGTAGCAAACTTGTGGAAAGGGAGACAACCCCCAAGGTATAGCACCTCAGGTGTTGGTTTTATTCGAAAAGTTTAATGATCTTCAATGGAGTAGTGACGGTTATTTTTTGGGGGTGGTGAAAAATACCTACAACACCCATGCTCTGTATGAAAATTGCCGAGAAATTGTGCAAACATGACAATGGAAATCTTTCTGTTTATTTTTTGAATAGTGTTTTTTTCATTCCCAGATGCTCCATGGAAGTGGCATATTTACCTACATTTCCCCTTGAAGGTAGCCATTTTTCACCATTCATGTAGGTAGATAGTTTTAGATTTGTTGAAGATGTTTTTTATCACCTTCAACTAAGGTAAATTACTATTTGAGGAATATTTTGATAAACATATTCCGAACATCTCAAGCTAATGTAAGTTGTTTTAGAAATTGTACAGCATTGATCAGATGCACGGCCAGACACATCTTCTCTTCAATTCTTGGTCTTTTGTCCAAAATGGACATTTTTCACATCAGCTCATAGTTCAGTTCAAGTTTTTTTTCCAGCAACTGCATTTTGAAAAGGACAGTTGCTTTGGTGAGACCTCTTGATACTGTTGATAGTTCAGAAATCCCAAACAACCACCTGGGATGGTGCTAAAACCCTGTACATAATGGGATTTTTCAGTACCTTTACCTCAACTGGTGAGTTTGCCGGATTTCTGAACTATCAACCCGTAGGTGAGGTCACTACCTTCAGATACCTTTGAAGTATAAGGGTTCATCCCCTTCCTCAACTGGTCTTCTTCCACAAAATTGGAGGATTCCTTCCATCAACACTATCACCTTGATTGTTTTACCCATACCTTACCCTCCCTAAAACTAACATAGCACCTAAAAATGATGGTTTCCAGGAATCTCCTTTTCCAGGGGTTCATTTTCAGGTGCTATGTTAGTTTCAGGGAGGGTAATTACATGGGATCCCCTTAACAAAGGATTCGTGGGAAAACAAAGGACCAACTCCCCCACCTTTGTACGGTATTTTTTTGGACAAAAAATTACTCGAGGTGACTGGATGAACAGTACCGAAACCAAGGAGGGAAACTGGGCAAAATCGTGGATTTTCCGGGGTGATGTTAGTTTTCAGGGAGTGTAATTCTTGCGAGATGTCCACTACTCAGTTTTTATTGCTTTGATGAGTTTATTGGTGAAAAATGCAACCGGCATTCCGTTTTGTGTTCTGCCAAAAAAAAGGGTCAACATGATGATGAAGTTCGACGTATTCCGTTGAAAGATGACCGTTGCAAGGTTCAAAAGATAGATATATAGATAGAATCGGAACTGGAACCCCCTCCTCTTTTCTAAAAGTCACCGGCTGGAAACTTGTTTGCAGTCAGGGACTGGCGGATAGAAAGCATGTATGCAAACATTTTGGGTACTTCAATGATAGTCATTTGGCACTTGGAGCTGTTTGGTGTGGCAATGTGTTACTTTCTGCCGTGTGATTCATCATTTTTGTTGGTAGGAGTATTATTTTCCTAAGCATCATGGTCAAGTAAGATCTAAGACAAGCTAAATCGGACAGATCTTTCTTTGCCAAATACTTTCCTTCCTGAGAATTTGACATCAGGCGTTTTTCAGTCACTTCGGAGATTCTGGGTTCGTTTCATGATGGGATTTCCAGACCAAGGATTGGTAGGATTTGCCTCGTATCAGGCATTTCAAGCTTTTAATCCGTGGGAAACCCCATGCTCGCCTGAAAACTAAGATTGGAACTCAAAAAATTGTGGTTTGTAGATTTTTCTCCTTTTCCAAAGGGGGTATTTTCAGATTCCATGTTAGTTTTCCGGGGTGTACTCTTTGCCTTTTGTTCGGAAGGGTTCTGCACAAAAGGTGTTCACTTTCGGGGGGGTTTTGTGCTTAGGGTGGACCAACAATTACTCTCCTCGAAACTAAGATAGCCCCTCAAAAGTTACCTTCCCAACAAGAAAGTAGTCTCCCAACCAACATCCTTCAGGGTCTCTGTGAACTTTCGAAGGAGTAAACCTGTACTGTCCGCCATAGTTTACTAGTCCTTTTGCCATTGGGGGAAACTTATATTATATAGGCCGGCTATAATTAACCTCAATGAAACGTAGTTACCTGGTGGATGAACCTCGCAAATCCTGTATGATAGTAAACCACCACAAATTTTCACGACAAACCCACATGCTTTCATGGGACTGGAATATTTACCTACATTTGGCTTAAATTGATGGTAAATGTAGGTAAATATTCCATACGTGGACCATGGAGCATATGGGAAAGTTTGGTTGAATGTTCATTAAACTCCTGGAAGCTGATAGTAAGTTTCCCATTAATGAGCAGTGATCAGTCGAGAAGAAAGGTTAATGTTTTTTTCAATGACGAGTTTGAGTGAGTTATACTAGCTCAGTTAATAAGAATTGTAGCGGGTTTCTACTGACCCAGCGGTCTTAATAGAATGTAACAAGGATTTTATCTATTTACTCAAATGAGCTATAAGCCAACTTGGGAAAAGATCTAATTGCAAGCCGCAGCACGGAACCTTCACCATGGCGTGCAGGACAACAACGGACCGGGAGGTGCCATTTTTGGAATCCGGGGAACCTTCCCCTGTCGGTCGACAGTGTCGTCGTTAGCTGGAGAATGGTGGATGGGTTTTTGACAACTCCCATGCTATCAATGAAAACGGGTAGAACAAACACGCTTGAAGTTCAACATGGAACTGAAAAATCAACCCCTAAAGAGTAGAAAATATGTAGCAAGAATTCTGCATGAGGGCGACTTCGATTTTTTTTAGAATGTTTACCCAGGTGTGGATCAAGAAACATCTGAGCCATCAAACAATCTATGGTTTTGGTCATGTAGATTTCTTTTCAAACTACCTTTGCTAATGGGGATTATACTACCATGAATTTTTCTATCATCAACCAATATCTATCGTGAATTTTATGTCATGGGAATCTGCTGGTTGAGCCGTCACCAGGTGAAGTAAATGTGAGAAGCTTTCCATCGATGCAGGCATCGGGGAGATACTTGGGAGATCGTTTGCGACTGCTTGGAGGATCATCCCAGTTACCATGGGAACTACCACGTAACCTTCCTTTTTAGGGGTTATAACCCATATATTGGGGGTGTAAAACCTTCATTTTCATGGTTTTGGGTTCCCATGGTAGTAAATAGTTTAAAGCCCCTATTTACAAACCACATAAGCGATTTGGAAGAGGTCCAACAACCCGATCCTTAGGGGACTTGCGATCACCATGGTTGTTAACCACGTATCCGTCCGTCCTGGGATGATCCTCCAAGTCGTGGAAACCTACAAGGAACATTATTCGAAGGGTATGATTCGGTATGATTTTGAACAAAAGATAGGAACTTTGAGGTTCTGTTTTTTTTTTGAGTTTTTCCCCACCCATCATGCGGGCTCGTGGCAAATAAAGGTGTTCACTCAGGATGTTTTTTTCTAGTGCACATGTATCTGTCATCCAGGTGGTGACGATCGCATCATGGGGGGGTGAACTCAAGTTACTGTATGTTTCATATTAGAATTTCCAAAATGTGAAATTTCAGAAGTGGTAAATCTTTTTGGCACAATCCCAGATTTTTTTTTCTGAGATGTTCGCAGGTTATTTGTTTAATCCTTACGGATGGTACCCAATGAACATAATGAACCTTGAAGTTGTTACTCAAGAAGGTCCCATGCACCAAGCAGACCCATTGAACCTTGACTAAATCAACCCATAGATACCCAAAATGACAATAATTTGAAAGGAGATAGCTTTTACCCATTCTTTAAATTTCTAGGGTGTACACGCAAGGAAGAGCTTTTGACAGGATTTGTAAGGGAGAAAGCAAAAAGAAAGAATCGACTTCCCAACTGGCAGTATATACCACGTGAATTGATACAATGTGACAAATATGCTGATTTTTCCACTCTGAAATGTTCCTATCAACCAACCTAGCAACTTGTGTCACTGGTACCATGGCAGTGCATTTAAACATTTCCAGTACGATCTGCCAACCAGGATAGTGCCAATCAAATCAAGAAGCTTGGCTGTTTGGATATGTAAGGAGTTGTTTTTTCGTTTTTAGGGAGGATGAATTTAGAAGTGGAAATAAATGGCGTTGATTTCTTTTGAGTTTTTTGCAAATTGAACATTTCCCGGGCCCAATCGGTCGTCTTTTCCAGTTTTGCAACGCTGAATCGGTTTGTTCGAATTTGTTGTTGGCAACTTACCGTCGCAAGTGAGGCAAGTAAAGTGTTGAAGTTGAATCTATGGAAGAATCCACTGGATTTGGTTGAAAATCTATGATCTCAATATGGCTGTTTCCGAAAATAGTGGGTTTCCCCCCAAATCATCCACTTTAATAGGATTTTCATGGATAAACCATCCATTTTGGGGTACCGTACCCCTATTTTTGGAAACACCGTAACACCCATATCAATAAGCAAGGTGCTAATTTCTATTGATGTTTTTGTCATCCACTTATCTTGGATTTGCGTTCAGTCGGTTCAGTTATTTTTTACCTTTGTCATCATGGTAAATCCACTATAGAATTTAGAACTTCCATTTGGTCGTAAATCCAAGTTATCCAGTTGCACACTTTTTCTGAGTACCCCTCTGAAAACTAACCTATATCCCTGAAAAAATGATGGTTGGAAGATGTAAGCATCCTTTTAAACATGGTCCTTTTTAGGGTGACATTCGTTCAACGTTCGGGAGGGTATAGGTTCCCTGTTTATCCTCAGAATTCAATCACTGGGGCCCGGAGGGCGTTTGCCAGAAAGTCCAAGAAAGACGGGGAAGTCTTATGGAAACACAGAGCCACTGCTTGGAGGATCATCCCATTTAGTAAGTAGTTGGGATCACCCCCATTTTTGAGCCATTTATGCCATTTGGAAAGGGAATAACCCCAGTCAGGGGACTTAGTAATCTTACTTATTAACCACTTACTAACTGGGAGGATCCTCCAAATGGTTGGCATTTTTTCGCAAGCATCTTCTTGTAGGAATTGACGATGAAAGTTCCCCTGAAACTTACAGCAAAAGCCTCTGAAAAATGGTGGTGGGGAGACTACTTTCCTTTTGGGTTTCGGCCTATTTTCAGGTGCTATGTTAGTTTTAGTTGATTTGGGGTTTATTCAAAATAGTGGGCGAATCGCCCCAAATTAAAAGACTATGGACATGGATTTTGCCCAAGGACCAGCTTACAGAGGGGGTTTTTAACACCCAAATTTCTGCGGTACTCTTTGGGAGAATCTCGAGATACACAGTACTTGAACCTCCCTGCAAGTCCAATCTTCATATACCCATAGGATCCATGGGACTGGTATATGTACCTACATTTTACCCATAAAAATCAACTAAATGTAAGTAAATATACAATAGTCCCATGGATGGTATGGGTATAGATTCGATTCCTCGTTAAAAATTCGTTGATCAAAACATTCATGATCTACGATTAACGGCGGGTGAAGATCCTCAGGGGTCAAAAATTATTCTGGAAGCTGGTCCCTACGGTCGGTGGGCCGTCGATGCGCCGATCCTTATGGATGAAGTTATGGGGCCCCCGAAATCAATGGCCGAAAATAAATGGGTTTCACTGGGCTTATTTCACCCCTATAAGTGAGGCTATTTCACCGGTAGAAAAACAAAACCACCCTGTAGACTTGTAGACTTTTAAGGAAAGCAGCGCTGCTGAAGTGGGTCATCTCAAATTGGATCCGGGATATCCACCGAGGTGGATGGTGTTTTTGTTGAATGCTGGTTTTTGGCAGGTAAAATGCCTGTGACATTTTGGTGGGAATATTCGAAGATAGCCAGACAAATGGGGAAAACTATTGGATTTTGGAAGGTTATTGGGGAATGTTCATGCAATTGCCTTCCTCAAATCACGGTGTCACGTGAAGAAAGCATTTCAGGTTGCATACTCTGAACTTGCTTGTGTGTGTGCTTGTTGCAGTAGATATTTGCCCCTTCATGTTTTATTGTACGGGATGTTGATGTTCGGTCCTTGTTTAGCTACAGTAACACAAAGATCTAACCTGGAACGTACCTGGGATCCCTCAACCACTTGTTTGTGAAGGAAAGTTCCTGGATTATATTTGTAGATGTACCTGGGGAGAGGTCTGTTGGAATTTTCTTTGTCAATCAGCCCAGCATCTTCAGAAACATCACATTGTCACTTTGGTCAATCATTTCATGAAACAGCACCTTAACAGCCCCCTTGAAGGACGTGTTTTTTGTTTTTTAACAGATCTTTCTGGGATTTTGTGGTGATTTTGGTTTACCCCCAAAAATACCAAGTTAAGAACCCTCTACTTTGATCAACCAATGGTTTGGTTTGGTGGTTTGGGATTATATGGGTACCACTAAGAATCCCAATCCCTTTCATTTTCGGGGATCCCAAATATCCAAACCACAAAAAACCCAAACCACCAATTCACCATTGGTTGATTTGATATCTTTGGTTGTTGTTTTTTTGCTGCCTACAGAAAGTGTGATGACAACATATGCGCCTCATACCTCGGGGGTTAGCCAACCACAACCCTACTGAACTTCACAGTGGGTAGCCATCATCTTCTTCCCGGAAAACGAACGAATGTCCCCTGGAAATCAATGGTTGGTTCAGATGTATTTCCTACGAAAAATAGTCCCTTTTTAAAAGGTTTAATTTGTTCGTTTTCGGGGGTGTGTCTTCGGATTTTTATGTAAGGGAATCTGTTTTAACCTTCACAATTTCCACTGGTTTTCCGGTGTTTAAAAAGGCAGGGCCCAATACATACCGACATATGGGTGTTTCCAAAAATAGGGGTACCCCAAAATGGATGGTTTGTAATGGAAAACCCTTAAAACATGGATGATTTGGGGGTACCACTATTTTCGGAAACACCCATATCACCCACCTTTGTTCCGACCGAACAAAGCGCTTTGATCAATTATAGTGACGATTGAGGGACCTACCTTTCTTGATCAGATTTCACCTATTACTGATCACTTGGTACTTGATATGAGAGTGACAATTGGTCAAATATTGATAGTGAACCTAACCAAAGTACCAATGTCGATATTGTACAAACGTATTCAAAGTTTGCTATGAATCAATTGTAATGAAGTACTGGGTGCTGGTTTCAGATGTTTTTTCTTTTCACCCCTAATTTGTAGAGAAGACTCCCATTTTGACTCATATTTTTCAGATGGGGTTAAGACCACCAACTAGTAATTGGATGTAATTGGGTAATAAAAATCCCTTGTTTTCCCGCAACAAAAACCAGAGTCACTGAGTCACTGCTCAAATGATCCAACCTTTTTGTTGGCGAGATCGGATCAGATCCGTTTACAGGTTTACAGATAGGAGTCATATTGTTGATGGATGAAATCCGGCTGACCAGTTGAGGTTGGTAGTTTATCCCATTATTTACAGGGTTTTATACATCCCAGGTGGTGCAGGATTTTGTCCATCAACAGTAGGTCGGACATTGAGTTGAGCAGATCCCTACTTGCCGTGATTCAGATCGAGCAGACAAGTTATGATACACACAGGACTTACTTCGCCCTGAAGTTTAGAAACCTCGCTCTGAAAAAGATACGATCCCGACAATGGAAAGTAAAGTTCCCAACCACTTATCTTCTTTTTTAAACTAGTTCACATATGTTTATAAGGAGGTAACTATCCCAATGTGTTTGGACCCCGAGGTTGTTGTTGTTGTTGTTGTTGTTGTTGTTGTTGTTGTTGTTGTTGTTGTTGTTGTTGTTGTTGTTGTTGTTGCGGTTGTTGTTGCGGTTGTTGTTGGAGCATCCCTCTTCCTAAATTTGTTCCCTAAACCCGAGCTCCAACCCAAGGCTCTTCAAGAATGCTCAAGAGCATGAGCGATTAAGGTACGCGGTACAACACTCGTTGGTCCGAAAAATCAAATCTGTTCCAGTGTTTTTTTTGCTGGGGTTTGTTTCTCCGTGGTTAAAGCACATGTCCGAGGGTAAGGACCGGAAGAGTTGGTAGTTGGTGGGGAATCCTCCACCAAGGGGTGGGCAATTCTTTTTTGAAGGTTTCGAGGTTGATGAATAAGAGAATGGTCAGCGCAAAGTTGAAAATGAGAACGCTTCTCTTAAAGGTCTTCTCACCATGAAAGGCAGCTCAAAATGTGAATCAATATGAGATTCCAAGAATCTCATCATATTTTGGCTTACAGAGTTGTTTGTTTTCACGTGTCCATGCTGAAACCCATGATGTACGAGGATTTTTTGGGTGTTTGACTTTTGACCAAAGTGCAATGAACCACTCCGCCAAACTGCATGCTTGCTTGGTACGTGAAAACTACCAAATACGTTGCAGAAACACCCGTCCCTTTTAAGCAGCAAACATTCAACCTCAGCATTGTATTTCTGTGCATTGTGATATGTTATTCTTGACTTGTACAGTAGCTGTTGAATCAAAGATGTTGCAAATTCTGTATACCCAACGTGAGTCTTATCAAAGTCACCTCTCTCACGCCGAAAAACCATCTTTACCTTTGCCCTTTCAGGTCGTTGAGAAGACAACACACTGGTGCGAAACAGGTGGTCCGTGGCGGGATCGAACAAAAAAGCACTGGAAGAACATCCGTGGCTCCGTGAAAGTTACTGTAAATCTTGGCTACCTGTAATTGGGGTCTTGTGGCAATGTTTTTGCTATTTTAGATTTCTGCTTGTTTGTTTTTTCCTCAAGGCACCCTATATCATATAAGTATCATTATTGAATCTCATTGCAGGTAAGGTTTCAGGGCCTAAATGCTGGAAAACTTCATGGTTGTTGCGCATGTGGCAGGGGTTGAAGTTGTTGATTTTCCATGTAATTTTCAACTTTGCTGAGTCTCCGAAAGTTGATGGTAGCTCTTCGGACTGTCCATGTCAACAACTTTACTGTAGTTTAAGTAGTTGTTTGATGGAAGATCTCCGGAATTTTCCCTGAAATAGGTAGTACCTTATCGCGATATTTATATTAACAGCGTGTTTATATATATATATATATTCCAGGCGGCCAGCCGGATTTTTTCCCATCAACAGCAGACATAATCCTCAAAGCAATCTATATAATATAGAATATCGACCATTGAACTGAAGAGCCGTGATGGTGGATTACTTTGATTATGGTATTCTTTGGTGGCTGCCCCAAGAAACTAACATACCACCACAGGAGGCCTGGCCCCAAATCAGAAATTCATCTTCCAACCTCCAGTGAACTTCGGGTGCTATGACTTAAAAGTGGTCCCCAAGTCACAGGCATCAATATGACTGGTGGCTTGGCAGACTAAAGATATCTAGATCGAGATATGTTTTTTGTGCAGCGATTTTCCATATCCAGGTTTGGGTTTTTTTTTCCGAAAATCCTCGAGTCAAACATGCCTTTGGTGGGGATATGTTAGTTCCCAGTCGGGTAGTGATTTGATTAGAGTATCGTCTCATATATGTATTTTTGATACCAACCAGTGGTTAGTTGATGGTGTATGTTGTTGGTTTACTATCTCATATGCATATTCAATTCCCCCATTCCAAGCATATCCTGGGACCCTGGGATTCTTGGAATGGGCTTCACCACTGATCCCTGAACTTTCAAAACAATCCTTGATTGAAGGATGGATAGCTCAACAACCAAATCTTAAAAGAAGCTTTTTTGGGACCACACCCCAGCTAGAAAAGAACACGAGGAGTTGAACGGGTTGCGAATTGGTAATAAATTGCTTCGGGAAGAACCAAGCAACATGAAACAAAAAACACCAGGAGTTTCACTCCCTCAATAGAACTCAGATAGTTTTTTCTTTCCCTGTTCTTTTTTTAATGTGTTTTTCCTAAAATGTCCCTCCAGCGAACGAGTCCATATCATATGCCACCTTGGAAAGTTCGGAACATCATCGACTCAAAAGTGCCGGCGAGAAAAGGGGACGTAATTATTAGTTGGACCCTACCCTCCCCAAAACTAGGAATCGTCGTCCAAGCATCCATTTTCATGGATAAACTCCTAGTTGGTGGTTTCAAATATTTTCTATTTTCACCCCTACCTGAGGAAATGATCCAATTTGACTATATAATATTTTTCAAATGGGTTGAAACCACCAACTAGACTCGCTTTTAGTTCCAGAGAGTACACCCTGGAAAACCAACGTCGCCGGACCCCCCAAAAATAATGCTTTGGAATCCATGAGTTTCCGGCAAAGCAACGACGATTCGGGTCCCATTTCTGGTGTCCAGCCGTTAGTTTTCCGTTTTTTTGTTGTCCGAGAGATGTTGGCAGGTGATGAAGTCATGGATCTCTACTGATCAAATGGAATCTTGTTCTTGCAACAAAAACCAGCTGGTGGTTTCATTTTTTTAATCTTCACCCCGAAAATGGGGGAAGATTGAAACAATTTTGACTCATATTTTTCAGATGGGTCGGTGAAAACTGCCAACTTAGAAAAACTTGAGTCCCAAAGGTGTTCGGAAGCGGATTGTGAAGGGTCCATGGGAAAAGAGATGCCTACCCTCTGGTACATGTAACATAGCAATGGAAAAAAAGGACCCTTAAAACATGTTTTTTTTCTGCAGACGTTTGTGTTTTTTTCCCACTAGAATCTACTGTCATCTAGGCCGTGCGTGGCGATTTTTGTGGAATGAGCAAAGGATGACCATTGAAGCCCTATGAAATGAGGGAGGTTCAATGAGCAACTGTTGGTGAGGGTAGTGAAGCACCAACCTGCTATATAGTTGATGTTCTACCATTTTCCTGTTTTTCTTGAACCTTTTTTTTTTGGCCTTGCCTTTTTCGAATTGACCTTGGTTAACTAAAAGACATGTTGAAAGTTGACGACTTTTTGTTCGTTATAACAGGTGATCCTTCCAAGGATCAGGACTCAGTCGTACAGTTGGAAGTTCCAATGAGCAGAGCACTCAATAAATGCATCTCAGTAAATCTTCATGACAGGAAGCCCACCAACTTCACCAAATATTTGGAAAGCAAACAAGTGCCCTATGGGTTGGTGGGAATCATGTTTTCAAAATCGCGCCCTTTCATCAAGCATTGAAAGTGCCGAGCAATGGAAGGATGTGGGAAAGAAACCTCAAAAAATTCACCAGCAGAATTGCTACTGGGTATAGGACTTCTGGATATGGAAAATCTGCACACTCACTCTATGGTTTTCAACTTCATGCAAAGGTTCCAAGGTGTAATGTCCTGCTGTCTGCTGTTTGATGTTTCATGGCTGTGTCCCGTTTTTCGTTCCAACCTCATTGATGAAGTAAAGTTTGATGGTCACAGGAGGGCTTGTAAGTGGTAGGTGTGTAAGTGATCTACCAGGGGTTGTTTGATAGCTGGGGATTGCAAAAAAAAAACAGCACACAGCCAAAGGGCCACACAAGAAAGGGTTGGAGGATTGAAAATTCCAGGCAGTTTTGCACCATTTGAAGTGGGTGTTTCTGAAAATAGGGGTACCCCCAAATCATCCATTTTAATAGGGGTTTTCCATGATTTTCACCATCCATTTTGGGGGAAAATCCCCTATTTTTGGCAACACCCAGGTCACCCAAGTGGGCAATTTTGTAGGTCATTTGTACCAATTTTGAGGGGCCAAACACCTGTCACCTTGACGCCTGAGGAGATGACCGTCGATAGCATCATGGCAGTACCTTGGATGTCGATCCCCAACTGGACGACGATTGGCTGATAAAAAGAAAAAAAAACCTTTATGGGAGGGGATGTACCCTCTGGTAAACTAACATGTCCCCTGAAAATCAATGGTTGGAAGATGTATTCCCTACTGAAATAGTCCCTTTTTAGGGGACATGTTAGTTTTCGGGGGTGTAGTTTTAAGGGAAGAAGGCTAGATGTAATATATTTTGCGGGGTAACGGTATATATGATATCAGATGTATGCTGGTATATTTGTAATTTAATGGTAACATCGAGTTATGTTTGTCCTGGTGAGAGTCTGTAGAGGCAGATTTCTCGAAGGCAACATAAAACACCAAAGTTTGGGATGATGTATCGAACTGTTGGGAGTACGTACTTGAATAGTCACAAGCACAGAGAGTCTAAGTGCCTGCTTTTCAAAGATGGGTGCTACCCCCGTGAAGTTGCACATGACATAGCCCCTGAAAAGTTACCTTCCCAATAGGAAAGTAGTCTTCCAACCACCACTTTTCATGCGTTTGTTTGTGGGAAATGATTTCCTGAACACTGAACTTTTAGGGAACGACTGAATAGACAACCTTTAGGATATGATATGATCGAATTCTCACACAACTGGTATGACTTGAGTGTTTCGTGAATATTGAAAAACTGGGCCTTTCAAAAAAAACAAAACAAAGTCAGTGGCCATAAAGTGTAACCTTTACTTCCTCCACTTTTTTGCATATCCCACTTGGAGGATCCTCCCAGTCAGAACACGTGGTTAATAACCATGGTGGTCGTGTTCGTCTCCTAAGGATCGGGTTGTTCAGTTCCCCTTCCAAATGGCCTTTTACTTCATGGCGGTAATAAATGGGGCTTAGTTACTAACCACGTACATCCCGCCTGGGATGATCCTCCGAGCTTTCGACATCTTTCGACACATCTCCACCTTGATCCCAAAATTTAAAAAACCCAACCCTTTTTGGACGCAGCAAAAACGCCTGGGCATCCTGAAAAGGTCCAGTTAGGGGTGTTTTCTTAGGTGATGGCCTATAGATTGGGATCCCACGGGATGAACATCACCATGGAAAAAAACCCACTTTTTTTTTGGGAGAACAGATTTGTTTGGAACTTTTCAATCCGAAGAATCGCAAAAATCCCTAGAACATGACGTCATAGTATCCACCTTCGATAGCTTAAAACATGGAAACTCCCCCAAAAAGATGATGGGTGCCTTGGACAAACATGGGGAACTTCACTTCTGGATGCCTTGTTTTTGGAACAGCTCCCTGGAAAACATAGGAAAGTACCATTTTTGTTAGGCAACTGTGAGTGGTTTTAGGGATTTCCAGTTGATGGAAATTTTCCCGTCGTTTCACGGCTGGAACTTCCAGCTCGAAGCCGCTTTTTTTTTCAAGGCCATCATTTTTTTGAATGCCATCTTCATCGGAGTTGCGTTCCTTGGATTCAAAATCAACCGGAAATTCGGAAAACACACCGGGAATGGAAGCGGGAAGCGGGAAGCGTTGCGTTGTAGCCTTTTTGCGCTTGAAAAGACACTGTGCAGAATCTGTTTTTTTGGGGTATCATGGGGATGTTTGAAAGTGGGGGGTTGTGCTTTTTTTTGGGAGGGGGTTGGATTCTGGGAATCAACCATATTTTTTTGGGGGAAAACAAAAAATTCAGCTAAGATCTGCATGTGTTCATAAAATTCTTTCAAGTGATCATCCAATTTGGACTAGTATTGCCTGGTGCAACGGACTGCTGAAACGGGACCGCGGACGAGCAATGAAACACAACAAAAGCCTTCCGGATGAAGATCTCCACCTGTAGTAGGGAGCAGATTGTCAGAGACGTTTTCATCTTCTCATGGGAGTCATGGGCAAAATTTTCGGTTGGTGACCCTAAATGGTGGTTTAGCAAGCGGAATCCGGCTTCCCCCAATAATATGCCCTTAGTTCCGGTTTAGGAATTATTGTAATTTTTGCATAATCTGCCCAGATTGATTCCCTGGGAATTTTCAGGGTACCACCACCTGTGGCAAGAAATTTGCAGGAATTACTATCCTAACATGAACCTTTCATAATTCCTTGGTAGCATCGAAGGGGGTTCCCTTAGATTCCCATGAATTGACATCCGATTTGCCGATGTTTTGAATACGAAGTTTTGAAGAACGCTGAAATGTTTGCTGATGTTTGCTGGATGGCTTGAATGTGATTACAGCTTACATACTTCAAAATCTTCAAATTTGGATTTGTTGACGTTTTGTCTATATGCTTTTCCTGAAATGGAAAACACCCACACCCATGAGTTTTAATGGTGGATGGTGAGTTTATTGGATGGTTTTCACTCTCGGTGATCCGTAAAAAGAACTTGTAAATCCCAAGAAACCACATAACAAAGGTGCAACCCTGGCACCAATAGTATCCATTCTGATTCTTCTGAATGCAGAGGAGTGTTTATTCTCTTTATACTTGGGTTCAGAATTCTTATCTCAAAGAAATGTATGTACATGCAATGAGATAGAGATTTGTGTATAGAGGCTCATGTGTACACCTGTATCTTCAACAGCTCAAACTTGACAAGGCAACATCAGGGTTTCAGACTGAGAGAGGAAAAGCCAGAGTCATATTTCCCTGGCCCATGTAGGGAGTATGGGGCCCAAACAAATGAATGGGCTTCCTTCATGCGCCCAAATGAAGCGATCAATTTCTCGGTGGGGATTTTTTTTTTCGGGGTCTCCTCAATTTGGAGAAAAGTCTCCACCATATGAGTTTTCAGTGTTGCAGTAATACCTTCCCTGAAACTAACATTTTTGCCTCTGAAAAAATAGATGGTTGGAATATGTTGGAATACTGTTTTTTTTGGGGGGGATGGCCTATTTTCATTTGCGAATTGTTAGTTTCAGGGAGGGAAATGTATATTTTTTATGGTTGTTTCTGGTTCCCTTAATAGGTGGTAGGTGGCATATAATCCCCCCAGTGGCAGAAAAAAGAACTCATATACCACTTATATATTGCCTTCTGGGGGATTATATGCTACCTACCACCTATTAAGGGAACCAGAAGCAGCTATTGATTTTTTTGGAAGAATGAGAACGGGGGTTACCTTCCCTTAGGACCTTGGCCTCGGGGACCACCCAGATGGGACCTCCCTTTCTCCCAGGAGCGACCTTTCCGATGATGGCTTGGGATGGTTGATTGTGTCTCGGCTTTCCAGGGACTCAAATTCATGATGTTTATTTAACAACGCCGCGCTTCACAACATGAGCCGGGGTGATAGTCCGAAAATGAGAAAATGATGTTTATTTAAGAGCTTCCTTGGCCAATGGCTAAACGGCTTAAACTTTTTGGGCTTACACTCCGGTAAACAAACATAGCAATGGAAAATGGACCCGGATTGAAGATCTACTTCCTTATTGAAAATGGTGATTTTCCATTGCTATGTTAGTTTACTAGAGGATACATATTTAGTAGGGAAAATAAGCCGTTCAAACGGCTTTACTTCAGGGACCAGGACGGCTAAGTGACTTCGAGAACGGGCCACGGGTAAACCTTGGATCATTTCCCAACCATTTGGGAGCAACATCTACAAAAGTGTAGATTCCTTGGTGCCGTGCATTGAAATGTTCAGGAAAGAAAGAAACTGGACCAACCATTTTGAGATATGTGCTCTTGAAATTCAACATAGATATTCCAAATCCTAGCTATATTTCAAGCCATAGTTTCCCTTTAAAAAGCCATCATTTTGATCTGTTAAATGTGTACTGCATATGCTTACGCAAAATTTCAACAAATGCAAAGACAAAGAAGGTGTTGATCTATAATTCCAACGTGTGCAAACGCCTTCTTGAAATACCATTCGGAAAGATGTTGAGATGCCATCGTTGGACAATTGAGCCATTGAGCCACGAACAAAAACCGTACTTCCACTGTACTGGTTGTTTAAGAGGGATCCTTTTTGCTGGTGCTAAATGGTACCGTGATGACATCTTCTACAACAGGGTCATGACATTTCACAGAGGATTTTTGGTGTTCAAGCCATGATATGATGCTTGATGAAGACATGAAATGGATTTCTTGACTAAGCTTACCTGTATTTTGCTTGCCGGTACTCCAACAGCACTGGATGGAAACTCCTGAGCAATGAAAAAAAACTATATTTTGTTTAGGGTATATAGGGGATTGTACTACACAGCTATACGGGGATTATGATACAGCATTAAATGGAGGTCTTTTTTTCATGGCTCTCCTGTTTCCGGATCTGTACCATCAACAGTGTGCTTTTTTGATTTCCAGTTTGGTTGAGAGACATGGACGTTTTTGTTAAGGTTCTGAAATGGAGGAGTATGAGTAGTAGTAGACAAGTGGCATATCACCACCCCAAAATTTCTGTCTCTTGAATGGTCATGGCTACTGGGGCCATTTGAAACGAAAGATATGATATGCCCAAGAAGTGATATCAGGGGATAGTTGGATGTTCCCCTACCAATGTACCCCTATGGAAAATCCCTATATAATCCCTATATAGTGGGTATTTATGGTTTATAATCCCCAAGAACCCCCCGAGAACACCATAAATACCATGGGTACACTGTTAGGGGTACACCCAATTGTCCCTTGATGATAGCGGTGATTCCATTTTTAATGGGGAATCCCAACCTAAACTTTCATTTGCCACCTTACTGGATCCCAAATATTCCTCGCTACTTGGAGGATCATCCCAGTGAGTTGTTGTACCATGGTTATTGACTACTGGATCCAACTGGGATGATCCAACCCAAGTGGGGCCGAAAAACATATCCACCACCCCAAGCCAAGTAGGGGATCCCATATTTGTATAATCAATTTAATAATAGACAATATATTATGTATATACGGTGGTTTCCTAAAATGGTGGTACCCAACAACCATGGGTTTACCTACTAAAAATGATCATTTTGGGGTGTTTTGGAGGTACCACCATTTAAGGAAACACCCATATATACACACATATTCATTTTCATATATACACATATATCTCGCTATGTACCACTTCCCAGAAAACTCCTTCCAATCCAACAAACGGACCTTTCATCATAGAATCTTGGAAAGGTAGATGCCACTTTTTCAGCCCTCTTCATTGTCGAGTTCGGGGACCAACAGATTGGAGGGGAGACATGCATTAGTATGGCCAGTCAACCAACCCCCGGTAACGTACTCCCCCCAGAAATAAGGCCTTATTAAGGGGTAGGTTAAGGGGGGGGGGTTAGGTTGACTAGTCAGGACATTAGCAAAGTATAGCTTTTTGAAGAGAGTTGGATTGCCTCTATTTTGGGGGGGTCGGCTCCTTTAATGTGATTTGAAGAAAAAAATCCGTTATTCAAGCAGAAGTTCTGGAAAACACCCTGAAGCTAAGAGTTCTCCCCTTAATTATAGGCAGCGCTCCAAAAGGAAAACTTATTTTGAAAAACCATCATCTTTCAGGGGCAAAAATGTTAGTTTCAGGGAGGGTACTTCATAGAAATGGCTTGCCTCTGAAGGTATATAAGGATACGTACAAAAAAGTGTCACAGAGTGACATGTCTAATCTTGATGTGAATGTCCCACAGTGCACTTTCCCAAAATTCACTGCTGGAATCCAAGAAAATGATGGGTGAACGGAGAGAATGTTCCTTTCAAAAGGGGACATGTCTTCTCCTTCCATCTTAATCTTTGGTAGTTTTCTGGTGGTGTAAATGTCAAGGATTTCCTTCCAGATGGATCAATGAATAATGAGTTCGTTTCTTCGGAGCAGTCCATAGTCTATAGCAAGCTTCTGATTGATACCTGTTCTTGATGGATTTGTTGTGAAAGGAGTTCTTGCAAGAATTTTGTGGGCAAAGATTGTCTTTTGCTTGCAATTGTGTTGATGCTCGTTTCAGTTGATCAAATCTCTGAATCATTTAGTGGAGTGTTTCTCATGGCACAGGTCTTGTTGATTTGTTGGAAGAGTTTTCAAAAGTTGGGTCTCTTCGGCGAAAGATCACATCCTTTTGATTTGGAGGGTAATCAGTTGCACCAAACAGATGTTTTTGGAAAGGCAAGGTTGCAAATTCGTCCTGGAAGAACCAAAACTTCAGAAGCATTTGCTGCCAAAGATGATACGGATTTAGATCTATTCATACCGGTATGGGTGTATCTCAAACTAATGGGGCCCCATACCATACATTATTATTTTACGTCAATGGTTTTTTTTACCAACAATTGGGAATTTGAGGGTTTGGAGTGTCACAGTAATTTTGAGACACGCCGATAATGGATCTACCCCCCACCCAGCAACAGTGGCTAAATGAAGGATGATAGGTACCCGCTACTAAAATGTAATGTCATCAAGGGTGGGAGGTGGCTCCAACCCATGCTACAGGTTTTACATGACTCCCATTGTTTCCATATAATAAGGGATGGTCGTTTCAACCCAAGGCATGAATCAAAAAAGGATTCACATCATTAAATCACCAATATAAGGATTCACATCGACCCAACAGCACACATGGGTTGTTGTACAGCACACCTTTCAGGCAGGCCAGTTTGCTCGGACAAAAATTCCATCCAGTGTTGCAGGTTGACCTTCAAGATATGTACTCATGGTTTGAGGCAACCTTTGTTGGCGAGGGTGGGTGAGTTTTTGCAGTTGGACAAAGCGCTCCTTTTGAAGCAACATGGTACAAGATGGAGCAATTAATCTTAGATGTATATGTATGTATGTATATATGTGTACATATAGATATCAAGAATCCCTATTCAGAATGAAGACTTCTATTTTGAATTTCTCTCATGATCGGTCGAATTGAAGTTGATTGTCCTACCATCAACTTTTTGGAATGAAAGATAACTTCACGCTGAAGTCAACATAAGTCAACCACCATTTTAAAAATGGTGAAACTCGTAAACCAACCTGTAAAAAATGGTGGTTGGACTTCCAGGGTATAGATGATTGGGGTTATGCCCTCACCTTGGGACCAAAAAACCTCCCCGCAGGTGGGATATTTTTTTCGCTTGGATTCTTTAAAGGTGATGTTTTACGGATCGGGATCCCATGGGATGTAAATCACCATGGTCAAATCACCATGAAAGGGAAAATCTCCTTTACTTTTGCCAAGCATTTTCATGGCAAATCCAAGCATTTGGAGAATCAGTTCCTTTTTTTGCCAAATTTGAGAAAAGGATTTTCTCACCAGGGGATCTTGGTTGGGTTTTTTGAGGGTGGGGGCAACCGCCCCCTTCATCCATTTCGGCCACCTTGGCAGTTGAACTGGCAGGCTTTTCACGGGTCCGGGCTTCTTCATGAACTGTTTGAAAGCCCAGGTAGAGGTCCACTCTGATTACCACGAGAACAAGATATAGCTTGGGAACTGCCATGAAAAACCCTGGTGAACCGAGTGGGTAAACAGTCTATTCATTTGTATGGAACCCTATTAACCTTCATTATCCACAGTTCCTCCTGTTTTGGAGATACAGCAAATACATAGCAAATTCCTTGACCAGTGTTTCATTTATCAGGACTTTACCGGAGTTTGCCGCTTGCCCTTCTTATGATTCACCTTTTTATCAAGTACTTGTCTATTTGCCTAGCTGTATATTTTCCAGGAAACAATCTGAGTTGGATGTATCATTTTCAACCCGGAGCTCCAAACCACTAGGTGGTTTCCAATGAGTTTCTACTTTTTTCCGGTCCCATGTTGGGCGAAGATGATCTTTAGTTGCCTCTCCTTGTTTTCAGATGCGTTGTGAGGAAACCGCAAAAGTTTAACAAATGTGTACTCGATACCTTGCTTACTTCTTGCTTTTTTTGCGTCAGATGCTACACCGGAATTCCCAAGTAAAGGTTTGGAATCATCCAACTGATTTCCAACCATTTTAAAGTGGATGTTTCGGGTACCAGGCAGCAATCATTTGTTGATTTGGTATTTTTGCTTCACAACAACATTCCCCCCCGAAGTTGAACTGCTCAGCCCTGAATGCCGGAAGACGGTTTCGCCTTTCCTTTTGGGGTCCCAGTGGCGAGGTGTGAAAACTTCGTCCGTATGATATATAGGTATGATGGTTCTTGAAACATTTTACAAAACAGGGATCATAAAAACATCCATTTTGGGGTGGGATCAAACAATGCAAAATGTATGGTAATTTTGAGGGATATTCCCTTAATACTGCATTGTTTGGGATGGTAATGCATCATGACCCCTGTTTTAGGAGATGGTTTCAAAGATCGCCATGTCCATCATGGGAATCTTCCCCAATGCCACCTGCCACCCCAACCCTAGGAAATAAGGCCTTATACTAAGACATCTAAGACACTGCCGGGTGCCAAATCGGTCATCTTTCAAAGCTTTTGGAACCAGCACAGCTAAGGGATAGATAAGATAGATAGATCAAAAAAGTAGCTCATGGATAGTACATGGGATTATATTAAACGTCCTTCCCCAGGGTTGATGTTGAATTTTCCGACCTCACGCCTAGGGGTTGATTTCTTTTTGATCACAGCTGACGTGGTGCAGCTCATCCTGCGAATCGCCTATCCAGGTCTGAAACGTGGCCTGATGGATTGGTGAATTTGTCATAGTTTACCCACAGGATCCCTCCCACATCTAGAGATTCACTAATATAAAGATACACAAATTTACCAGATTTACATATAAATTCGGATCCATAAATATACACACATGATTCATATATATATATATATATACATACCCACCCAAATTTTTGATGTTCGACTGATGATCCCATGCACCCAGATGTTTTGGCCCAAAAGACCTTACAAGTAGTACAAAACCCCGCGCATTGCCAACCCCAGATCCAAGTAAGCAATGAAAAAAAAGTTGGCTGTTCAGGGAGTATACGGGACTATACTACCCAGTCTGCTGGAGTGATACAAGTCCAATATCCGATATCACCATCTGATTTTAAATTATTTCCACCAAAAACTAACATAGAACCTGAAAATGAACCCCTGGAAGAGAAAAGTCTTTTCAAAAACTAACCCTCATTTTCAGCTTCGATGTGGGCCAAAT
The DNA here is from genome assembly GCA_000507305.1 of Breviolum minutum Mf 1.05b.01. Taxonomy (NCBI): domain Eukaryota; class Dinophyceae; order Suessiales; family Symbiodiniaceae; genus Breviolum; species Breviolum minutum. The sequence goes on along the minus strand of DF242185.1, from coordinate 8,947 downwards.
TTGTGGAATTCTCAACATTCCCAAACTGTTTACTTTTGTGCAATTTTCAAAATTTATGGACTTCTGAAAATTCAGGCGGCGAGAGTACCGACAACGGCCCGCCGGCTTCCGTCTTCCGCACCGTACTGGGAGCCCAGGAGGGAATGTGAAACATGGCAGGGTATAACAAAAGTGATACTTTTGATGGAAGAAATCCTGCACCAGTTGCTAGATAGTTGATCAGGGTTTTGATACATCCCAGATGGAAGGCAGGATTTCTTTCATCAACAGTTTCATGCAAAATTTAAGGGTACCACCCAATGATATGTCCACCCCCCACAAGTAAGATCTTTATCAAGGGATTTTGGAACCACCATACTCACTTCTTGGGTTGGAGTCCCTTCCCAGTACTAGTGGCAACTACTGGGAAACCCTAAGATATACTGTTGATATTTACTCATGTGTCGGAAAGCGTTACCAGGTAATAGACAATTTATTAACCCCACTGTTTGCAGCCCTTTTATACATCCCAGGTGGTGCATGGATTTCTTCCGGCGTAGTGACCACCCTTTTATTGGGAAGTCTTGTTTTTCATTGATTCCCTAATGCTCTGAAAGCATCCAACACCTTTTTGAGTGCATTTTAAGGACAATGAGTTGTAAAGAAGAACATTCGTTTGGGTAAATTATAGTGACATACTCTCAGTGACGCGCGGACCCGACAGGATTTTGATGCATGCATGATTTTCCTTGGAAGTTGCCGCATTTTGTCTTGCCTTTTGAACCTTTTTCAGTGATGTATATATAATCAGCGGTATATTTGTTGCAAAACAATTTGCTTGGTGAAATACTGTAGTTTGATTTCACTGGATTTGTTGCTACTCCTCAATGTAACCTATATAAGGTTGATGTTGTAGATACGCAGATCATCCATGGATGATGCTGTATGTTTTCATAGATTTAATCTCGCAAGTGTCGATTGTCTTTTCAGACTTGCCATCTCTGTTCTGAATTTGTTTCATCAAAAGCTGACAGAAGTCAAACCAAATACCAAACAAAAGGTATCAACAAAGGTGGGTGACCTTGTTTACTTTGGATTTTTGTTGTTTTACTTCCTGATTGTTTGAGAAAACAACCAATTCCATTGAAAGGCTACCCAGAAAGAAACTACGACTTACTTTATACAGTATCCATGGGAAGATTTAGGGATCACCGATATCCAATTTAGACAAATCCGTATCACATGACCAAAAGCGAAGTGACGTTAACAAGAAATGTCAAAGGCTGTCAAAGGTGTGTTTGGGTACCTTAGCTTGAATTCCACAAGAAGCATATATTATATAGACATATCCAAAGGCAAGAAGATGTCCAAACGTGGAGATATTGAAGGGCAAATCTGATTTAAGAGTTGGTTTTGTTCATGATACTAGTATCAATCATCATATTTTCAACATGTTTTTTCTCCCATGAATTATTCACAGGATTTCCCCACCAATTGCAGACCTACAGCTATGACCGACATGAATTGGTTTGCTCAGTTGGAAAAAACATGTCGTTGAAAAAAAACATCGGTGCTGAATCGAAAGGTGAGATTGGTGAAGATTGCTCGAGTACTTCGCATAGCCAATATGGAAGCTGCTCAGTTCCAGACGTTTTTTTTTTTGTGAAGGGGAGGGGGGGGGGGGGCGAGTTGTTAATGATGGAATAGACTTGGGAGAAACGTAGGTAAGTTCCCCCTATATACCCCGCAGCACTCCTTCCATATTTATGAATACTATACATGTGGTATATAAGCACCATATACTGGGCAAGGATTTCTCGGGCCCATTTCAGGGTCCATGTACTTTTCTCCTGAAACGAATTTTGAGATTTTTTTGGGGGGAATTTTGGAGGGCAGTGTAGATTTGGTAAAATGAAGTTCATCTTGAAATTGTCCTTTCAAACAGGGGTTTGCAAGGCTGACCTAGCAACAACAAAGCCGAGTGTTCGGTGCAGGGATCAACTTCTTTCGCGGTAAAATCCGAGAGGATTCCAGCCGCCAAGTAGATCTCTTTTTCTGACAGAGAGATTTGATTTTGAGAACATTTTTACAGAAAGCAAACTGGATTTTTTGGTGCCATTGAACCTCCAGTCAAATCTCATCACTCTTGGATAAACGTTTTTGTTTGGGTGCCTTTTTTGTGTTTTTTTGGGTCCAGTGTTGTTTTCATAAGGATGGTGTTCTCAAGTCCTTGTAAATGACAACTTTTTACTGATCCTGGCAGTAAAACATGTTTTTCAATTTTTATTTGTTTGCTCCAAAATTGGGTGTGTCCTGATAGATCTTTACTGTTTTTTTTTTTTTCGACTTCCACAGTTTTTTGTTGTTCATCACCTGAGTTCAACGAACGTTCATGGGTTCATTGCTCATTTGTTTTGATTGGACCATGTTTTCATGGGAATTCAAGGGTACACCCCCAATGCCACCCCCACCAAGGAAACAGGGTCTTATTAGGAGATTATTCAGGAACAATGATGCTTAATACTCCATGAACAAGGCCGTATTTCCGGGGGGATACCCTTATGTATATTCCCATTATGGTTTCATGCAAGAGTACAAAAAACAGCCCTGGTTGTGGTTGTTTGGGTTATATTGGGGATCGCCTTCTGTTATTATTGGGATTCTGAAATTGCCCGTTATGTCATTCCCGATTCAGCTGATTGGTAGTTCGTGTTGGGGTTTGCAATTCGAGGCATATCGACTCAAAGTGCCTTGTTGTGGGGATATTATGTGTCAGTTCAAGTTCCCTAGCAAAATGTCACGACAACATTTTAACACAACAACCTGGTAACTAACCAAGCATTGGCTGGATGGTGTTTTTGGTTGTTTAACGGACCAAGCTCATTGTTGCATTTCATAATGCCACTCTGAGCAATTTCCAAGGTTTTCAAAGATTTGCTACAGCCACTTGGTCGAATTGTGGGGCTATGAAAAAAAATCCCTTGGACATACCTCATCTTTCCGTTTAGCTCATATTTAAATCTGGGGTAGAGTAAACCAAAACTATACAACCAGAAAATCATACGTTTTTGGGGATTTTGGCACTTACTTCACCTTACAAATCTCCTCTCAGATTTTGAAATACTTCATCTATAGTCGTTTTGTGGGCTGTATTTGAATAATTCTTTGTGGAATCACACGTTGCAAAGCGGAGAATAGTTGCTGGGGATGTACACTCCATGAAAGCAGCATAGTACATCATACTGTTGATGGAAGAAATCCTGCACCAGTTGATAGATAGTTTATCCCATCATTTACAGGGTTTTATACATCCCAGGTGGTGCAGGATTTCTTCCATCAGCAGTAGTACATGAAAGATGTTGGTAAAGGATCAAACATCCCTTCTCTTGGGGTTGGATCTTGTTTCAATGGCTCAGATCTGTTTTGATTGCAAGTGAGACAACATTTTTTTGAAACATTCTTGGTGCCCAATCGTTGATTCCAAAGTCATCCTGAGCAGTTTCAATTACTTGGATTCTTTGTATTTTTGATTGGTATTTGCATTGGTATTTGTACTCAGGATGATGCAAGGCGCACGGAAATTGCGGAAGTTGGTTCGGTGATTTTGGATTGACGGCGCTCGCAACCGAAACTGTGAAAATGGTTTTTATTCAGCAAAGATCATTTCCTTAGGATTTAATCTGACTGGTGCATTTTGAAGGATCCCTGGAATACATGCAGGGATTTACGACATTTACTAACCTACACTACCAACATGGATGCGTGCTTTTTCTGTGACGTAAAGGTATAGGTGAATATACCAGTTCTATGCCTGCAAAACAGGCCCTGCCAGCCCTGTCCCAATAGCCAGCGGGAGGGGTGCATACCCAAAGTATATGTGTGTTTTCTTCATTTACCATCAGAAATGCCACTTCACAATGCCTTTTCTTCAGATTGCTTTGTAGAAAAGGATGATCCATCGTGGTGAATTCTAGAAATCGTCCTTTTAGTGGACCTGTTTCCCACCTTTTCAGGAAAAGAGTCCCTGCACGCAATTCCAGAAGTTTGTTTGACGAAATCTTCAAGACTCGCTGGAGTCCCATGCATCTGATCCAATTTGTTTCAGTTTTGCATGTTGTTTTTTTTTTTTCGTAACTTGACTGGTGACCAGACTTTCCCAAAAACCACAAAAGCCGGCTGATATGAGCAAAACTGATCTTTGAATCAAAAGAACAATAGTCGAAACTGTGCTATTTGAAATGAAATTTTGCACACTCAGAGAGTTGGTTTCTTGTTTTTGGTTTGAAGCGTTGATAGAGAATCATGTTTCTGTTGACATGTTGATAGAGTCAAAAATGCCAAAACCTAAAATTCAAGAACTGAACCATCATATTGTGATGCTTCACATTTTCCCTTTGTCATTCCAGTGTTCCTTGTCTTTCGGAGTCCGGCTGGCCGTCTCTATGTCACATGGCTGCCATGGTGACCTCTGAAGTTTGAAAAAAACGTTCGATGGCAGGAATGATGGGTGGGATGTCAACGCTCTTCTGGGCCATGATTTTCTTTCTTTTGATTGTGTCACTCGGCTTTAACGGAAACAAAAATAAACATTTGGGAATTCGATCTATCCCCCCGCAGCCAGGATGCGGGCGGCGATAGTGGCAGCCATAAAGGTTTATTTATCGGGATTTCCAAGGCTAAAACTGTATTGTCATCCTGGCGGGGGATCCAACAGGGGATAGATCCAACATTTGGAAATTCCCCTATATCCAGGCACAAGTTGCGTCGACAGGGACAGAAGTTGGCCCCACGAATCGTGTATACCGTGCTTAAGGCTTACGAAGTCTCGTAGGTTTCATTTGATTGACAAGTCCAGGTGCTTTAATCATTTGCTACGTCAATGCTTTGCTTCCATTTCTGGATTATATCATTTGGGAAAACTTATCACCTCTGCTTTATGAACTACCCCCATTTTTTTCAACGCACTTCTTTGAAATGGGAAATACATCACTCTTTGCGAAGTTTATCGACTCATATCCCTTTACTCCAACTTGGCATATGTTTTGAGATGGTATTACGGTATTACTGTCAATGCAAGGAGATTTAAGTATATGAAGTACTGGAAATTCATAGGAAGATTACACTATCCCAAGAAGAAACAGGTTATGATATTGAATTATTATTTTGGATTCATTTGTTTTAAGAAAAATTGCCATCAATTTGTAGGTGCAAGCAGCTTTATTTTAAGGGAGCCTGGACAAGCTTCAGAATCAGCTGCCTTTTCCGAGGTATGTGGCAGCGTTGCTGTTTCGAGAGCTCTTGGGAAGAAGAGACGTGCTTGGAAGCCAAGAAATCCGAAAGAAACTCAGGTGACATATATATAGGGCAAAAATCCAGATGAAATAGGTGACGAAGATTGCGCATATTTATATAAATCTGGTTGGTGGTTTCAAATATTTTTATGTTCATCCCTACTTAGGGAAGATTCCCATTTTGGCTAATATTTTTCAAAGGGGTTGGTTCAACCACCAACCAGAAATTAATTCCCCTAGAAATTTGCCAATAATGTAGGTCAATGACCTACTTTGAGAGGTGGAGCTGCTGAGATGCTGATGTTTTTGCAATGTGAATCATTTGTTTGAAGACTTGGTTATGTGTCACCCTATTGGGATATTTTTTGGGTGTCTCAGAAAGTGACCCCACAACAAGGATCAGATTTTGTACTGACCTGTTTAAAAAAATAATGTTCGAACATGAAACTTTTGTCAGTTGTTGAGGTTCCATTCTGCATAGTTTGGATCGAAATGATGGTATTTTTATCTTTACCAACAGGCTATAATGGGACTCCTTTCATAGTTGGCCAGGGGGATTGGTTGGGGTGTGCGATATCGGGGTGTGTTGTAATTTTCTTGGATTTTAGTGTTAGTATTTCAATTTATACCCTCAAATCGAAAGCTAAAATGACATGAAATTCCAACCATTTGAGTCGATGTATCTCCTATCAAAAAATATAGGTGATTTTCCAGCGATCGCCATCGAACACTTCTCAGGGGTAATTTTGGGAAACAGGTTGACACTGCCAGAATCAGAAGATTGGCAAATCTCTAGTCAAAACAAAGATGGGAAGTTCCCGCGGGAACCCATATTTTTTGTTCACAGCCTTCATGGATGAATGCAACTGTCCGAAAAGGATGAATGGAATGCATATGAATGAATGAAAATAATGAAATCTAGGTGGTGCTTTCAAATATGTTTTATTTTCACCCCGAAAATTGGGGAGATGATCCAATTTGACTAGCATTTTTCAGATGGGTTGAAACCACCAACCAGAAATAGAAGAAAGAGATCTCCAGCATCAACCACTCTCTATTGATAGATTCTATAGATGAAACAAAACCCCACTTTGAGTTTCTCATTCCTGTTGGATTGTTCTTCCTGAACCTTTCAAAAAAAGGTGTTGACAGTGATGGCCTCGAAATCTCTCTGAAATTTTGAGCTTTGCCAAGGCACAACGTTAGAGAATGGTTTGACAGCGTTCCCAGGTCCATGTTCATACCTCAGTCTTTTTTGGGGAATACGGTGGAGGAAACGGTGGATACAAAAAAAGGCGGCAACTTTTTGGGACGGGAATTTTTGATGTTTTTCAAAAGTTTAAAAGTTAAACAATCTATGTATCAATGGGATCTCAAACCCAAAACAAGAGTACCCCGGACCGTTTTTGTGTAGGTGTTTTTTGAAAATCCCTCCTTTTTTTTCCCTTTTAACAACGTCAATTGATCCCCTTGTTCTTTCGAGGGAGGAGTTGATATATAATTGTGAAAGTGATATAGTTAAACTCATGGTAGCTTCAACCACGGTAGTAGATCACCAATTCGTCGACTTATTCCAATCAGAATCTGGCTCAATGATGACATTTCCATGGGCCCCAAGCTTCCAAAAATGGCCCAATGGTGAGATATGTTTAGTTCAAATTCAGCACAAGATACAAATTAGTTATAGTTTGTAAATGCTTATTGACTTATAACCCTAGAGTTATGACATGTTATGACCACCTACTTCGTAAATAAACATTTTATAGTGGCTTGTAAATGCTTGTCTTGTTTCACAAAATTACGATCACAGTCGAGAGTTCGGAATCAAATCTGAACGATGAATCAATATCCAAGGTGCTACATCTATGGAATATATGGACTACTGTTGATGGTTCAGAAATCCTGCACCAGTTAATATGGTAAGATATCCCATTATTTGCAGGGTTTTAGCACCATCCCAGTTGGTGTAGGATTTCTGAACCATCAACAGTATCTAATCTACATCAGCATTTGTAGATATTAGTGCACGCGTAGACTCAGTGGGAAAAGATCATCATCACCACTTTTAACCAGGAACCTGCTGACCTAACCTTCATAGAATCCGATGATGCAAGCGGGAATGGGCAGGACTGATCTAGATAATATTTAAATGCTACATCAAGGAGAAAACCCTTGGGTTTTTACATACCCCTTCTGGGATCTCAAAAATGTACCATGAAAAAGATTCCTCCATGGCGCCATGAGTTGAGTCGCAGCATGCATCAAGATCCGATGCTCCCCTTTTTTGTTTGTTGAACCAACCAACTCCCGTGACCTTCCTGGATTTTTCCGAGGTTTTCCACCTTCAGATGTAGCTTTGGTGATTGTTCCTTTGGTGGGTTGAAACGACCGACAACCTTTGTTTTTTTTTGGTCCAAAGGGAGTCAACCCAAAAACTGCTGCTTGTTCCAGATTTTTTGAAATGAAATTGCTCCAAGATCATTGGATGTTTGTGAATACACCGTTGGCTTGTGGTTGTTTTTTATTGTTTGATTTTTTGCCCTTCGTTTTCGTCCTATCTTTTACTGGAATTTTCAAAGGACCTAAAAAAAACGTCCAAAAAAAAGGGCAACAAAAATGCTGCGTTGAAGATCAAGGTTGCAGATTTGTGCCCATCCGCCATTTTCGGAAGCAATCCGCCACAGATGGTACCGACATGGATGTAAATATTGGGTTTCAGGGTTTGGCGGCCTATGGATTCAGGGCCAAATCTACACCCCGGAAGATTAACATGGTTCACCTACAAATCACCCATGAAAAGCAAGGAAAATGATCTTCCAAACCACCATTTTTGGAGTTCCATGTTAATTTTCAGGGGTGTACAACCAAGATGTGGAGTTTCCACTGATGGAAGTCATCAGCCCTGCACCATGGAAATCATGGCAAAAATCCAAGGAGAGGCACCCCCCCTTTTGGCAGCGTATTGCACTAGGTTTAATATAGCTGGCCTTAAGGGGCTAATTATTAACCACCATCATCCCGAAAAATAATCACTAAAAATAAGTCCGTATTATTTCCTTAGTGGGAAACGTGGCATTTTGGGGCATCTTAGTCCTTAGATTCCTTCCTGAACCAATCAGGAATTTCATGGTTCATGTCAGGGTTTTTATTGCTGTTCCTCAGGAAGTACCCTTCCCGTAAGAACTAGCATATTCATTGGATCTCGTCCCCACCCAGTAGCAGTGGCAAACGAAGGTTTAAAGGAATTACACACTAAAAATATCTAAAAATGCCATAATCCTGGGTGGTGACTGCTACTGCGGGGCCCGGGGGTAGAAAACCCACATATCCACCATCGCTTTCGCTGCTGAAGATTTCAAGTTCCAGCTTTCGCGGCTGAAAATATGAGGCTGGTCGAAGCGTTCCTTTTTAAACATGTGGCTTCCCCTCCCCCCAAACTAACATGGCACCTGAAAATAGGCCATCCCAAAAGGAAACTGGTATTCCAACCATCCATTTTCAGGTGCTATGTTAGTTTCAGGAGTGTAATTGCCCCAAATAGCCATATTTGAAAGGAGAGACATTTCAGGACTCATCATTTTGGGTATCTTTTCGTCCAATTTTGGGTTAGCCGTAGCCGTGTCAGAGTACCTTGAGGGTAGTTGTTTCCGAGAAAACAAATCCTCCCATATTTGCCC
>DF242184.1:34293-65466 GCA_000507305.1 Breviolum minutum Mf 1.05b.01 | reverse complement strand
GATAGTGCTTTCAGAAATGATGGGTATCCACTCATCCATCTCCCATGCCAAGGCTTCCAAAATCCATTTCCAAAACAACATTCAACAGTCACAACCTTCAAAATATACTACACCACATGAACACATGTACAGCAAAGGCTTCTACAAACTCCCATACATTAACTAACCATGTTTCATTCATATAATCATTTAAATTTAATAATTCCTAAGAAAAACACATGTAAATCATAGAGAAAATGAACATGGAACCAACCAACCTCAACGAACCAACCTTTACCCCCAACCCACCGAGCTGCTATCACTGGCGGCCCTTCTTCGAAGATCTTCTGAAATCGTCGCTGCGTTGAGCAATCACGACCATTGAGTGCCACAACTGCGCCGTGTTGGTCGCCTAATGGAAGCTGGAAATGAATGAAAAAAACCTGTCAACTACCAGCTAGTTGGTGGTTGAACCACCCCATTTGAAAAAAATGCTTGTCAAAATGATAATGTTCCCCAATTTTAGGGATGAAAATCACAAAAAATATTTGAAACAACCACCGACCCTACCGGGTTCTTCCGTTCGTGACACTTTTGGTGGTTTCAGGCATTAAGTCACCCCCATTTGGGTGATCAACGGGGTAACTTGGAAGAAACTGGTAATGGAAAAATTAACTAACCACAACCATTTCATCTATCAGATTTCACCTGCTAGCAAATAGTATTTGGCATTTGCTTATATGTTTGAAGTTCTTTCCGTCTGTTATCAGCTAATGGTTAATTGGTGGCTTGGGGCCTTCGGTGCTTTGAACTCCTGGGGTCCCCCAATCAGTTGAAATGCCATGCCACCCTAAAAACACAGAACATCAGAGTAGAATATACATAAACAAAAGGTCCACAGGGTTTCAAAGAAAACATCTGTAACATGTAAATTCACCTTTCACTTCCCTGAAACATGGACAATAAGAAAACAACACATTGAGAACGAATAGCTATGACTTTTTGAGACAGCAGTAGGGTTTTCATCAAATTTCATGACAATCCGTTTGTTTCAACCCTTTTTATTCTTAAGGATATTAGCAGTACTGCAATATACCGTCCCAAACTGGCACCCTTTCGGATTTTTTGCCAAGAAGCCCATGATTTGCACTTCGATGTGACGCGCTCCTGTGCCTTGGGATGTGCTAAACATCACTGGACCGAACAGTAACGGAGTGTTTGTTAGGGATCCCTGCAACAGTTTTAGAAATAGCCGAATTTTTTTCCCTTTTACGGTAGATTATAGATTCATTTTAGTATAAAACCACAGTTTATGGCCCTAAAGAAGCGAGGTTTTGTTGGTCAGATGCAAAAAAATCGTCTTAATTCACCAACCTCTACAACGAGACCAAGTTCGACAATATGGAGCTGCATAGATCTGCATAGCACAGCTAGAGAACTTGAAGTCACAACAAAATTGAAGCTTATACCCCTCATCGTCATCATCATCATCATCATCATCATCATCATCATCACCATCATCATCATGACGCATATATCATATATTATTATATATATATATATATCAAGAGCACACATCTGTTTTTGGATTACATAACCTCAACTGAAAATCATCAAAATCACCCCATCAGCAATCCTCACATCACCCCCATCAGTTGTCTTTAAACTTCCAAGATGCAAAGCTGCATCATGAAAACGGGAGACCCAGGCACCTCTGACCTCAGCAGAAACAGTTGGGAAATTCGTGGGTTTTTTTAATGTACCCCGAGATACATACCAAAAATATCCGATTATAAATGGTTGTCAACAGGGCAATATGGGGTGAATATTTGGGGGTTTTCCCAAAAATGTTCCAAATGTTTTTTTTCCAAAAAAAAAATCGGCCAAGATGCTGTACTTGTACAAAGTTCTGTTCCAATTCCTCTTTGTTCTTCGACATGCGAATCCCTTTGCCACCACCACCTGGCAGTTTCATGAAGTTCCAGGACTCCCCCCAACGGTCAGGAGGTGAAAATCTTCAAGGCGCCCTATCGAAGGTCCACGGTTCCATTCATCAATATTACACCCTAAGGATCCAGGTATCTTGTAAGCAAGGGATTTCCCCTATACTCCTATTCTGGGGATGGGATTGGAACCCTCAATCCTATTCTAGGGAGGTGTCTGGAGTCTTAGGGACAGTAAGCATACTGTTGATGGTTCAGAAATCCGGGATCAACTCACCAGTTTTAGGTTGGGATCCGTTCATCGGGCCCATTATTTACCAGGGATTTTTTCCCACCAACCGGTGGTTGTTAGCCTTGGGATTTCTGAAGCATCAACGATGTATGAATCTGTGTGTGTTTTTTTCCCCCTGGTTTCCATTGGTCCATTCACTCAAAAAATCGCTTCATGACTTTCATCAAAGCTCAATACTGTAATCATAATAATTCTACCTTCCCAAGGCTGAAAGAAGTTGTAAGCATACCTCACCTTCGGACGCTTTCAACATCACCGGATAGCCAATACGTTCGGCACAGGAAATCGCATCAGAAACCGAGAAGAGACATGCTTTCCTTAAGTCAATGGAGAGGTGTGTAGCTGTGAGCTCTACCAACTAAGCTGACAGTTTAGGACGATCAAATCCTCCATTTTCGTTGGGTTCAAAATCAATGACCCCTAAAAAAGGGGCACCTGAAACACTCTGTCATTGTCCAAATTCAGACATCAACAGGTATCCTGAATACTGATTTTTGACATTGTACCTCTTAGTGGGCTACACCGTTCGATATTAACGACATATTTCACTCATGAATATCAAAATCAGCATCTAAATCTTTCAATCGGAGGGGCTGATGGACAAGGTCGGGCGAACATGGTAGTTTATCCCTTGCGACAGGCTGCTGTAATATTCCAGGGCAATTCGACGGCTGCCAACCGTATCATGGAGGAGTTTTATTTGGAAGCTGACGTCAGATCTTATAAGAGCACATGGAGGGAAACCACACATCAATAAAATTCGAAGGGTAGCCCTTGATTTGGATTTCCACTTAAGATGCTTGGATTTCCACAAAAGAAAAGCACAATTTCCACAAATCTCATGGTAGACCGGGTAAAATACCACCCATGTTTTCACAAATCCAGGGTGAAACCATTGCAGTTTGCCAAGAATTTCACTCACCATTCACCTGGAATCCGGGGCCAAGCCGAGTCAAATCCAAGTTGATAGCTCTATATATACCGTTGATGGTTCAGAAATCCCAAGGCCAACCACCTGGGATGGTGCTAAAACCCTTGTAAATAAGGGGAGAAACGGATCCCAACCTCAACTGGTGAGTTGTAGCCAGATTTCTCTTCCCCATCAACTGTGTATGGTCCCTTCCGCACTCTCTTTCGGGAAAACAACAACTTTCAATATTTTTTTCGGCTTCCCTCCCCTTAAAGATGTCGGTATACCGTATACCTTTTCCAAGGGGAAGGGCCTCGGCCTCAGGATGGCTTCCCCATCTTCAAGGCCGGGCATCTTGAAGGTGGACTCTGGAATCGTTCCCTCGGAGGTGAGCTCCGCCGTCAGCCCATCGCCGCTCCATGGGATCGAAGGCACGCCGGCCGTTTGGGCAAGGATGCCAGCAGCGATCTTGTCACCCAAGACGGACCTGCAAAAAAAATGGAGGAACTGGTGGTGCTGGTGGTGGTGGTGGTGGTGGTGGTGGTGGTGGTGGTGGTGGTGGTTGGTGATTGGTGGTGTTTTACTATAGCCAATACATCCTGCATTTTGGTGGGGCGTAAATTAGACCGATTTTTTTGGACCAAATAACGTTCATCCTAAGAACTTGATTGTTTTAAGCACTGTTTCGGTACCGGTACCGTCTTGGATTTGTCGGAGGCCTTTGCTATATTTTGGTACGTCGTGGTGACTGGGTGAGGGTTGATTTGGGTGGAAAATGCTTTGGAATTCACACTTCTTCTTTTTTCTTCCCTGTGTGTGTACATGTGTCGGTGTTTGGAGGTATACGATACTAGTAGAACAAGGATTCGTTATGTGCTCCTCACCTTCTTGTTCATCTGAACATGTTTGGTCGATCCCCTTCAGCCACCTGTTTGAGATGTTCATCCACTGTGGTGGTCTTACACGGATCAAATTATGTGAAGATTGCAAAGAAATGTACATTTGAAACACGTTGAAAGAGATTCCCTTTTCCTCCTGATCCACTAAGGAAAATAAGGAAATTCATAAATATGCATAAATAGATCATAGGCTCCACTTCCTGATGATGTGATACATATTATCTTTCAATGCTTATATCATCTCTTCCACCCTGCAGCAAAGTTCATCACTGGTGTCGTCTTACTCATCGCCAAGGTACATTACAGGAGAAGTCGGACCGATAAAGGCAATGCCCATCCTTGATGATTGGCATTTGCGGAGACAACTTTCCCGTCAAAATTCTGAGTTTAAATGTTTCAGTATCTCATCGAACATTCATTATGAAACACACATGATGTAGGCCTCATGTTCATTTCAATCATTTGCAGTCAATATACAGGTAAGTTCACCATAGGAATGGACAATAAATGAATTCATCTGCAGTAAGGTCAAAATGTACCAAGTCGAAACAACCATGGCTTCATCAGGAAAATCCATTGACATTGACATATTTTGGCAATGATACACTCCCTGAAACGAACGGCTCGCCCCTGAAAAATAGGCCCGGCCACAAAAAGGAAATGAATCATCTTCCAACCCTTGATTTGCAGGGGTTGAGAACTGCGGTTCCCCCAAATGCTACAACATACAGGTATCCGCTTGTGCAGTTTCTTTTCATGAGCATCATTTTCTTTTGGGACGAGGAATAATTACTTGAATTTGTTGTGAAACTTTGAGAAATCTCCATTTAATTCCAACCCATCTGAAAAATATTAGTCGAATTGGACATCTTCCCCAGGTAGGGGTGAAAATCAAAATTCTTTGAAACCACCACCCAGTCTCCATTTGTTCCTAAAAACCACGGTGGTATCTCCGTGTTTCTTCCACTTCGCAGCAAAGTATCTCTTTCAGCTTCGCTGGAAGGCGTGGATTCTCCGAGGCATGCCCCCATCCTGGTGGTCAAACCCCCCTCCAAGGGTGGGGTATATTTGGGTCGTAGAAAAAGGTCATCCCCACTTTTTGAGGTCATCCCCCACCTTATTATATAGATATTTGGGGAGATTTTTTTAAAAAAGATTATTCCAACTCTCTTATAAAAAGGTATAGATGAACCTCTTTTTGGATTCATAAACCATTCCCTGAGGGAACACATGGGAAAGGTTTCAGTCATCTTCCCAACCGCCTGGGAGGTCTGTCGGATTAAATGGCGATATCTATTGATGAGTCGCATGTATGATCATCATGTCAAGCAAATGATGATTGACCCACAGCTGTTGACGATGATGATGATGATGATGATGATGATGATGATAAAGGATAATGACGTAAATAATTAGTAACTAGTAAAGAGAGAAAAACGGGGAAGAGGAGGAGGACGATAGTCTCAGCAGTCGCTTATATCCTTCATTTTTAGCGGCCCTAACACATAATTGGTGGATTAGACCCTTGGGGTCCAAGGGTAGTAAGCAACTTACATTACATCCCTGGTATCTTCCCCATTTACCCCAGGTTAAAACCCCAAATAACCCTCACCCAAAAACACCCCCGGTATCATGACTAGTCAACCCACCCTCCCCCAAGGGTTTCCTTAATAAGGCCTTATTTCTGGGGGGAGATGCGCTAGCGGGCTTAGGTTGACCAGCCATAATTGCAAGCATGTCTGCTGGAATTCCTCCCCAGAAACTCCTGGCCAAACTGCATCCACCTTCTCTGCCTTTGCCACTTTACAAATGAGATCCACATTGGCGTAGTTATTCACCTCGTCATGGTGGCTGTCTTGTACTTGGAGGATCATCCCAGGACTTCTAAATGGTTAATAACCATGACCATGGTTAGTAAGTCCCTTAAGTAGGGTTGTGCCCCTTCCAAATGGGCCTACTTGCTTATAAATGGGGGTAACTAACTACTTACTAAAAGGAATTATCCTCCAAGAAGGGCCCCGTGTCTTTTTTCGAAACATGGCGTTGCTTGTTTCAAGACAAAAAAATGGCTCTGGTGGAATCTCCAAAAAAAAACGACATGGATGTCAGTTCGAACGTTGTTGGGAAACAGCATCGGTCAAATTCGGCCAATTTGAAAGTTGAACTATGATATACTTATACCAGTAGTGCCCGGACAAGCCGGGGGCGGAAGTTTCCAAAAGGAAAAGAACTATATAGCACAGAAAGAATTTGCCTATAGAATGTGCGCATGGTGACCGACCAGCGCGATGCCCAAATCATTTCTTTGCTGTGAACGAGCCTTCTGCCCTTCCATGGTGGTGATGTTTTGTGCTTTGAAGTGAAGTGTTTTGATGTCTTGATGTCTGTTCCGGGGTTAGGTCATGTGATGGTCACGTCATTTGATGCNGACAGCAAAAAACAGACACAAAAGGCTTGACTGTCAGACATTGCAATTTTTTTCATGTTCAAATTCACCGCGCCTGCCAGTGAATTCTGACACTACCTCCAAAAATACTGTGGCCCACAGCACTTTTGAACACTTGGAACATCATAACATTTCCAAAATCGTCATTTTACCACACAAATCACACGTTTCTCACAAATATAAATGTATGAATGATGGATTTTTGATCAATCAACACGCGGATCAAAAAAATTCGTCCGCGCAGAACACAATTCTATGTAGAGAATGACTTCTTCAAAAACTCACGTTTCGCCACAGCGAAATAACAATTTTTAACCATTCACAATATCCTACCCAAAGAACCTTCGGTGAACCTCCTGCCCCTAGCGTATATATATAACATGTTACATCTGACATGAAAAATCTCCAAAAAGATATACCTTTCCCCACCTCTCCAAGTTTGATCCTCATAATTTCAAGGTGCTTCTCCCGGTTTCTCCCAGGTTCCGAACCAAGGAACATTCTTGCCAGGTGGAACTTCCACATACTTGTCTGCAAGGCGGATGAAATCAGCATTGGAATCCTGAAGCCCAAGGTGGGGCCCCCGAGGCCGAGGTTTGATGATACACCCCAGAAATCCAATATGAATGTTTCCGAAAATGGTGGTACCCCAAAATGGATGGTTTATAATGGAAAACCCTATTAAAAGTATCCAGCCGTTAGTTTTCGGGGGTTTAAATGGAGTTATACCCTTATACCTCATATAAATGGCCGTGTAAATGGTTAACTGGGGTTATATTACCCCACTTTTAGGAGTTATAACCTCCTACTAAGAACTGGTACAGGCCCACCTTGTGAAATCCCAAACATTTCTTGGCACCTGAAAATCTTTGTGGGGACCCCTGGAAAAGCAAAAAATCCTAATTGGAAAGTTATCATTTTCAGGGTCTGTGTGTTAGTTTCCGGGGGTGCAATTTTGTTTTTTTGGTTCTTTCCATTAGTCAAGTTGGTGTTTCAAAAAGAAACAAAAACAATTGCAGAAACACCAAACTTGGAGGTTTGGTTAAAAAGTCCTATAGGATCCATGGATGTATGGTATATTCTCCTACATTTAACATACATTTAAGCCAAATGTAGGCAACTATTCTGTACATTCGGTGCATTTGGGAGTGCCGCCAAGGAGCCAAGTCTTCTCGTGTGGCCATGGAAATGAACTCCAAAATACCGCTGGAACCCAATCCTGCCTGGCACAAGGCTTTGTATGGGTTAAAAACCAGGATCAGTCAGGCTAAAAATGATGTGAACAAACAGAAATCAAATGGAACCATCCTAGTTGATCTGGCAATTCTACAGAATATATCAGAATATCGACTGCAAAGTTGAAACTGTCTTTATGAGATCATATGTTCCTTAAAAAAAACACTTCAACTTGGGTATTCCATCTACCCATTTTCATACCTTATAGCCACCATCATCTTCAAACTTCGCAAAAATTTCATTTTT
The DNA here is from genome assembly GCA_000507305.1 of Breviolum minutum Mf 1.05b.01. Classification (NCBI taxonomy): domain Eukaryota; class Dinophyceae; order Suessiales; family Symbiodiniaceae; genus Breviolum; species Breviolum minutum. Next base: position 57,515 of record DF242184.1, on the reverse strand, counting down.
CAAATTTCCTACAGTATGTTTTTTTTTGCAAAATGTTCCCTTCACCTTTCAGTGAAAACACCACCTCCCTGTGGCGAAATTGTGCTAACCGCCCCAGCCTCCATATGTGCCCATTGTCGCATGGACATGATGGACTTGGCTGCTGCCATGCCATTCGAGGCGATCAAGATCCGGCGTAAGGCCTCGTTAAATGGGGACAGTCCCGGGGACTAAACTCGGTGTCATGGGAGTACCGTATGTTGTTGAATAACTACAAAATTAAATATCACTAGATAGATGATATTAAAATGAAAAAAATACAAGCAAACTCAAGAAAAAACATGGAAGGATGTCTTTTTTCGGGTTTCATGATCAAAAAACATATCTTAACATCAAGGAGGTGTGAAGTATTAGAAATGTATACAGTGTTTTTGTGAGTAGCACATGTTGGTTCAAACCGAGCTGGAAGCTTTTTTTTGGGATGGGATCCTCTCAGCTGATTCGCTGGGTAGTATCGAGATCAAAAACAGAAGTGAATCTCGTACTGTTGATGGTTCAGAAATCCGGCGTTCACCAGTTGATATGGTAATATCCCCGTTATTTACAAGGCTATTTTCATCTCAGGTGGTGCAGGATTTCTGAACCATCAACAGTATGAATTCAATTTAAATCTTCACGCAATTTAAAGGGTGCCACGGTGCCACTCAAACTTTACATTTGGGAATTGTTTCTGGCACCCCAAATCCTATTTAATGTGCCCCTTTACACCCAAACAAATCATCAGACAGCGATATGTTGTGAATGAATGAGGTCATTGAAAGGTACGTCAGTGTATATGATACTACAGTACAGTAATTCATCTGAATTGACTACAGCTACATGCAAATATGTGTTTCTTGTCATTTTGGATTTCCATCTAAACCCGTAGGACATCATCATGATGTTTAACTTTTGTGTTGTTCTTGGCCCATGCCTTTCAACGAAAAATTATACAACTCGAAATATGCACATCTTTGATGTTGGATGATATTGTTTTACATTGGATCCTGCCTTCAACTTTGTAACAGTGGATAACGAATAGATTATCTACTACAAAGTGGAAAGGCAGCCTCCAAATTATACAAATATCTTGAAAATCAGAGATATTAAGAAATATCAAAATCAAGCGATTTGCATTCAGATGCGTGGAACAAGGAAAATAATTATTATCCCAAATGGTGGTTTGATGGTGATCTACTATTACCATGGTAGAATTCGTAAAACATCACCAGCAAGATATGTGACCTCATTTCACTGGACTGAAGCCCACGAAAAAACCCACCTTTGTCCCACCACAAGTTGAGACATAGTGATCCAAAGCATCCTCCCATGCGGTCAAAAAAAATGGCATGAAAAGAATGGCCATCGGATACGGGAAAATGAAGGGTGAATTCTCATTTTTTTCAAGATGGGAAAACCTTGAAATTGGTGGGATTTTTCGAAAACATCTCCGGTACCTTTTTTGTGCCACAAAAAACCTCACTATCACTTCTCCAGAGTTGATACTGCAAAATGTTGGTCCCCAAACAAGTGAGAAGATCGAGGTGAAAAGTTCTTTGTGAGTTTTTTTGGTTGTTCCACAAGCCATTCCCAGACACTCCATGTATGGTCTATTTACCTACATTTGGGTTGTTTGTGGGGTAAATGCAGGTAATTAGACCATACATTGAGTGTTTGGGATAAAGGATTCATCACTTTCCAACGTCAATGGAGCAACCGAAGCGTCGCCGCCACACCCTAAGAAGATATCAATCTGCAAATTCCTGCAAAAACAAGTCATGTGCCAAGGGCATCAATCCTAAAATAAGTGTTCTTAAGGAAACGCGTGTACACCGGCAATATCTTCATCTTTCCTTATCTTTAACTTCATCAACTGAAAAAAACATGTGTAGCCCCTTAACCTCCGGGATTTCAAAAAAAACATACCCGTCTTGCCGGTCGATTTTATCATTCCCCCCGCGGTTGGCCTCAACCTCCAACTCAAAAGTAATGTTCCAAATGAAATCCTGGTTGGCTCATAGAAATCAATCCCCCATATAACTGGGTAGTATAACACCCTTTTTACCCCAAACAACCACGGGGGCCCTTCTTGGCATTGCTCAAAAGATGTTTTTCCATGGTTTGTACTTGGATCATCCGCAGTTAGTAAGTGGTCAATAATCATGGTTGGTAAGTCTCCTAAGTAGGGTTGTTTCCCTTCCAAATGGCCTAAATGGCTTATAAATGGTGGGTTACTAACCACTTACTAACCGGGATGATGAACCTCCAAGTAAGCCCCTCACCATTGCCCGCCTCGTTGGGATCGAAGTCTCCTCGTGAGGCTTCGATCTGTCGCGGCCGCCAGAGCTCTGACGAATCGCAACCTGCCNCCCCACAACATGCAATATGTTCAAGCAAGCAGGGTAGTGGACATCGAATTCTTTTGACCAAATGTTGCATTCCTCTAGGAATTGAAGGTAAATGATGTCCTTAGTGTGGGGCAGCATTTCCCGTTTGCAGCTAATCTGGTAAGTGCCAGAAGCTGCGTGGCATTCCTGTCTGTCACCCTTCATATCTCCACAGTTGGTTCGCGCCCCAAGTATACTCTTGCTGAAGCCATCTTTTGTAAGGCCAATAAATGTAGAAATTTGGTCCGTAAGACTGCCTAGTCTCGAGGGATCTGCTGGGGACATGTCTTCATTTTTGATAAAAAGCAGGTTATCTCGCCCCAGCATGGCAATCCATTGCCGTGGGTTCACCACACTCATATGCCGGAAGTCGTTCAAAAATTGACCCAAGCCCGTTCTTGAACCAGACACAATGCCTTCATGAAACAACTCTGACGTGCGGTACTGGTTCGACCCTGCCCAGTCCGGCCGGGGAGAAGGAGGAGCATCGAAACCATCGATGAACCAAAAGTTGAAGGCTGCCCATAACCAAGCTGCAGGGTCTCGAAATATGAAGATCACCTTTGTTTGGGGTTGCCTCAAATATAACCACCAACGACTAACTTCAGGTGAACGAAAGCAACCATTCAATGTTTTCTTGCGGTTCCCACGATCTCGTCGAGCAAGCATTTTGCTATAAGTGAACATGACTTCCAGTGAAGCATTTCTGGGCAGGCATGTTGATGTCAGCGAAGGACTTGTTGGTCCAGTTTGGTAGGGGTTTCCATTTTTCCAGGTCTCCACTGGGCAGCGTCGGCATAGCCATGGTGGAGTTGGTAGATTGGCTTCTGTTTTTTTGCCTTTCCAGCGCTTTGGCCTTTTGATCCTGAAGCTGCACGTCACCATGCCAGAGCAGCCACAGCTCCCACACCCTTCTCAGCTTGCAGAAGGCAGAACGCCCATGGGTCATCTTTGCATTTCAAAAGTCTTTTCATATCAAGCAACTGATCGCGGACAGCATCGAGTTCGGTCTTGAGATCGGCATGAATGGTGCTGTTTGCCACACCAAAGTTGCGGCGGAACCTTGGAAACTCCAATATGATCACCGGCGAAGTTAACCAACCAACCACAATCATCCACAATCCATTGAATTTTGGCATTGCGTTCCAAACTTTGGGCGGCTGCATTTCAATGTTTCGGAATTCTGGTGGGTGTTGTTTAAAAATCTTATTGAAGCTCCAACAAACATGAGAATCTAAAGCGTATATATCACACACTGATTCACACCCCTTTGCCACGTTTCCTGTATATAGTAGAAATAGCCGTCCTTATTTCCAGGGGCTATGAAGCACCATCATTGTCCCTTCAATAATCCCCAAACCCGATCTTATTTCTGGAAATTTTGTGGCGGGTGGGCGGGTGGGCCCCTTAGATTCCCATTGAAAAAAAAGGACTTCCTGGATGAAAAAAAAAAGGCATCTAGTTAGTGGTTGGACATAATCCATGTTTCGGATTTTCGTGAGTGTATATGAGAGTTTTGCTAGAACGCATTTAAGCTTCACGCGGCATATCTTTTCAAGCCCTTCCATTAGAAATTGTCAGTAAACTTCATGCATGGAACCTTTGTATATGGAAAATGAGGAATATTTTGATATTCTCAAATTCGATCAAAACAAACCAAATGTACTTTCTCAACTTCAAGGTGCTTGATCAAGGCTAAATCTCAAGGTGTCTGCTAGAACGGCAGTTTGAGCCAAACGAGCATCAATCATGACATGTAATGAAGGACCAAGGCAAGATATGGCAAGATATATCAAGACAAAGTGCAGGGCATCCCTTTCATCACTCAAAACATGAGAAACACCATTAGCGCGATCTTTGGAAGGGAATCCTAACTTTCCAAACCCATACATTTGCATCAGATGTCCAAGTTGTGTGCAACTCATCTAAGGAAACGTGGTTGAGCAAATTGTTGTAGCTCTCCTTTGAACTTCACTCAGATCTGTCAAAAAAAATTACCCCACCAACCCCACCACAATCAAATCCTGCCTAGTGGAAAGGGCATCTTGCAGGAACTCACCTTAGTTGAAGGTTGACTTGCTGGTTGGTGGTTGGTTGAACCATCCCATCTGAAGACATAGTGAGTGACATTGGATCATTTGCCTGAGGGATCCAATGGTAAAAATCTACATTTCAAACTACCTAGTCTTCTGACTCATTCTGATCTGTGTGTTTTTTTAAGTGTGCAGCTATTGGTTGATAAGGAAAAAAGTTTGCCAACACATGAGGATTCACATCAGATCATTGGGATTGTGATTATAAATCTTCTAAATGATTCGGTTCAGAACCAACGGGTTTTGGTTTCAACATGCACCGAAAAGGCCCCATGGTATTTTATATGTGCAAGAAATCAGGAATCCAGGATCTAGAAATCACGACATGAACTACCAAAAAATCAACCTTAAGATCATCAGGTATTCATGGACTGTGACTGTTGGTGTTGTTTTAGAAGGCCTGAAGGACGAATCCCAGGAGTCCGACCAGGAAAAAAATCAAGGTTGTGGAGAATCTCATCACTGCTCGCCCTCTGGTGGATTGGAACAAGTCAAGTCAATGAAAAAACTAGCCAGGCACAGCTAATCATACAAGAAGAAGTCAATTAATCAATTAGCCCAAACAAGAAACAACAAGAAACAACTGATGTTCAAGGAATCCTGGTAAAATGCGGTTTATTTCATCACCCGTTTTTTCGCCAAAACACTGTGGCGAAGCGAGACAATCAGCGCATACAACCCGGATGACTTAAAGTGTATCTAAGTATAAAGTGTATGGAACATGTGGTAAATATATAGGAGATGTTTGAAAAATATGTGAGAATTATATATATATGGCTGAAAAATGTCATAGTAATATCTCTCTGTGTGTATATATATATATATACATGCAAATGATTGCACCAAATCTGCTTGTAGACCTATCTCTCAAACAAAAGTTGTTTTGATAGTTCTCTTAGCTGGAACATCTCATCATCTGCAGGCTGTCCGCTGTGGTATAAATCATCAACGGTATACGGATGCTGTCCCTTGGTGGCGAGGCAAATATTTGAGCATCCACAGCAGCAAGGATTGCGTCCATCCATATGGAAAAATGATGTGTGAAGCCCCGAAAATTCAAGTTGGGTGGTTTCAAGCAATCCATCTGAAAAATCTGAGCAAGTTCAATTGGATCCTCATTTCAAAAAAATCGGGGTGAAAATAAGCATCTTTATATAAACAAAACCACCAGCTAGATTATAATATCAGAATAAAAAACACATAAAATACGTACCTATTAAAGGTGCTTTTGATATTCCCAGGTTGAAATCACCGTTACCAGTGTTGCCACTTTCCCCTTAACAAACTTGTGGTTTTAACTACAACGAATGTTCACGAAAAGTTTACTCCAAATTAGACCAAGGTAAAAACACCACTAAAAAACGAGCAAATCCCGAGGTCCATGGAGGCAACTTGCCTATCAGTGGCCACAAGGAGCCACAAAAACACACACAAGTGACGGGTTTGAGAAGGATCATCCCTATTAGTAGTGATTGTATCTAGCTTGATGATTTTTTTGAGGGCCATCCTCTTTGTGATCGCGAAATTGGCACTCTTTGAATCAACATTCAACTCTGAAGCCAATTGAAGTTGTTGCTTTGCACAACCACTCGGCGGTTGAACCTACACTACAGTTGATCTACAAACAGATCACGTTCAGCTATATTATGTACATCTCTATACTCTGAGTCCTGCTCAAACGTCGTCAAACAAAGGGTTCATTCTGAAATTCCCTGCGAAAACACCATGGTTTCATTGTGAAGTAGCCTCCACTTTGACCAAAGCAAAGAAGAACAACAAAACAAACATATTTATTCAAGTCTTGGAGAATCATGGTGTGTTTCCTTTCCAATCTTTCGTCGACATCCAATGGAGATCCATGGTATCTACATTTCATGCTGCACAATGATCAATGGATTTAATCTTCATCCTATCCATGCCGAAGGCATGAAAATCCTTGCGTCCTTTGACGCGGACAGGATGTTTTTTGGGATCGTGCTGTGTGCCAAGATTTCACGGCACACAAGGTACGAAAAACTGTAAATGGTTGTGGAAAACCCTTCCATGGAACACGACATTCTCGTGACCACTGAAGGGTGAGTATCCCAAAATCTATGCAAACTTTGATCCCTGCTGCTCTTTTTGCTAGCAAAGAACCAAGATCTGCTGGAAAATAAGACGGTTTTTCTTCACGGAGTGAAGTGGACTTGATTTCTTTCCCAGGCGCACGACTGTGAAGGACTTCTAGTTTCCATATTATCTTCCCACGTCCTTGTTGAAATTCCTTCTGAGTCTGGGGGTGTTGTGGTTGAATCAAATCTCGAAAAAACGCCGGCATGGAATCTCAAAATCTATACAAATGAAACGACCAACTCTCCAAGACGTTTGTTGGTGAATCTGTCATTCCTTTGAGTTTTTTTGTTGTTGGTAAATCCACAGGTTGTCTGTGGACAAAAAAATACCCACCTCTCGAACTGTAAGCCCAGAATGGTTTGAAGCAACGCTGAGAAGCAAATGAAGGCATTATCCACATCTTAAACATCATCTAGGTGGTGGTTCAACCCATCTGAAACATATTACGGTAGTAAAAAAATGGACTCTTCCCCAAGGAGGGTTGAAAATATTGGAAAATTGAAACCAACACCAAGTCATAAAGCATCACCAAGGAACTTCCAATAGTCCTTATTACTTGCCTTTATTGGTTTCTCCATTCATTCCCTTGCAGATATCAACATCCTTCTCAACACGTTTTTATCAACTCTACCATAGATATTTTGAATTTCCTAACCAAAATTTCCCATTATTGTTGCTTCAATCCAAACCATCAGGCCTTTTTATTGCCAGGTTGTACCTTTCCTAACAATCCCGGCAAACCGCCGTCGTTTTGAGGTGTTTTTCCCGGGACCGTTTCACCGGTGACTTGTGGTGATTTCACCACCGGTGAAGCGTGATGCCATCGTGGCATCCAGCAACGGAAGAAACAGCGACCGATGGGACCTAACTGCCCTGAACGATGCAGCTCCTCACAAACCTCAGGAAGTTTTTTTGCAGGGGAGAAAAATGTGTTTTGAAAAAAGGTTTTTGTCGAGGTAGGAGAAAGATGTGTTGAATGAAAAAATTAACAAAATGTTTGTTTGTGTAAATATGTTTTGTCGTGGGGGGGAAACGAAATTGTGATGAATAGAGTTGAGGAAATTGGGTAAAGTTAAACTTTCCCCTCTTGGGGTGCCAAAGAATGGTTCTTTAAAACCCAGGTTAGTTCAACAAATGTCATGCTAAATGTATAGATTGTTTTTGCGGGGCCCCAAGGTTCCAACCTTTTGAATTGGGGTAGGGTTTTAGGGGGCTCCAATATGCTCCAAAGACCCTCTTGAAATTACCATTAGAAAAACAGCGTTTAAAAAAATATGATTGGAAGTCTTGGAATTCTTGAAAAACATACAAACATCCGAAAAAAAAAACTTAAAAACGAAAAAAAAAACATTTCTTTGAGAAACTTCTTGGAATTGCCTCTTCACTGCTTTCGCGTGTACTGCCCGCAGCTTTTCTTTTACGGACATCGCCTCGGAGTCCGGGGAAACCATTTAGCAAATGGCACAACTGAAAAATGTTGGGGAAAAAAAATACACCCCCCAAATCTAACCGAGATACCCAAGATGATGGTTTGGAACATGTATCTCAGGTCAAACCATGGCTATAATTGGGTATCTAATGTTAGAATTTCAGGGGGGGTATCCACCCCAGAAGTTTAACATGTTCGCCCCTGGAAAAATGGTGCTTGGAAGACGATCATTTCCTATTGGGAGTCGGTAACTTTTCAGGGGCGATTCGTGTTAAACTTCGGGCGGGTAGCCACAGTTGAAGTTGGAAGTGAGAAAAGGGTCTTGCCCTAAGGATCAGCGATTGCACCCTCCAATGCAAGAGTGAACCTCTATAGCAGGGGTGATTTTGGGTCCTCAAGATTGCCAGGTTTGTGGGGTCAAGATACAGGGTGGGCACAGAAACACGACGCCTTCACATCAAAACACAAAAGTTCTGAGAGGTCCCACAGGTGTCGGTATGCAACAAAAAAATAGATGGAATATGATGGAATGTGCCAGTTTGGTGTTGGGTTATTGACTTAGTGACATATAATTTCTTTACAAGCTTAGTCAAAACTGAATAATGACCATATATCAGAGCATCAGCCAAAACACACCATATGATGTCATTTAGTTTCAATTATCAAATATAGCATACAGGTATGTATGACACACATACCAAAACCTTTAACCCAAACACAACACAATGCCTTCCTCAAAGCCAATATATAGCCTCAACCCTTACCACGTCCAATTGCCGCCACCAAACCACTGCGCCTCAGCAGGTCCTATTCTCAGTCCAAGTGTCTTGCAGCAATTCAACGGCTCTTGGATCAGTGCAGCTTACGCCAGCATCTTCTTTCAACCAGGCTTGTACCGTGGCCATAGCACTACTATGGCTTAGTTGTGGATCAGCAACACGAAGATCTCTGATCAGTTGGTGCTCCAACCTATTGGTGAAGTCGTACTGAAAGGGGAAAGGACTGCCAAGTAAGTGAGTGGAAAAATGACAATAGAAAAAACTTTGGCAGTTTGATATGAAATCAGAGTTTGAAACTCTAAATCTTAAATAAAACTCAGTTGTGACCCGGCAACAAGCTGCGCCGCAAACGCCAGTAGAAGAACTCTCGTGATGAATGCCATTCAAGACCTTAGGACTCGAAAACAATAACCACATGCAGCAAGGAACCAAAAATGTTTGACGGGTATGGAAGCACAATGCTTTTGGAGAAGATCTTCAAAATACCATGATAATCATATTGCTAATATGGGAGGTTCAAGCTATCGATCTAAAAAAGGGCAAAGATTGAAATTGTGGCGACTAAAATGTAACTACTGTTGATGGCTAAAATCCTGCACCAGTTGATAGGTAGTTTATCCCGGTTTTATATACCCCAGGTGGTGCAGGATTTCTTCCATCAACAGTATGGAACATATCGTTTAAGCATAGCCCAACCTAATAAGAATGGAAGGATTCCTTCCATTTTCTCTGGCGATGCTTGATTCATATTCTTTGTTGAATCCTCCTTAGACCAAACCTCTATCTAGAATCTAGGCGTTGCTAGTGGACAAAGTTTCAAAAGAACATGAAAGAAGTCGCACCTTAATCTTAAAAGTCATACCATGTCCACATGTTTCCTAAAACTTTTGATGAACATTAACCCTTTTCCAAGTTTTTAAGCAGAACTATGGCCTCTGGGATGCAACTATAGTCTACTAAACTAAACTCTATGAAAACACCCACAATTCTCCTGGTATACAAGACAACCTCCACATCAACCAAACGTCAAGCATGACAATGTCCCAAAAAGAAAAACAACGTGACTTTCCACTATACTGGTTGTTTGATAGGGATCCTTATAATAATGGTTTCCCCATATTAACTGGGTAGTATAATCCCCTACATATATACCCGGAAAAACAACCCAGGATTGGTATAGCCCAAAGCACTCTCACGGATGGCACCAACAGCTTTCATACGACCCGCGCGGTCGTGAAGGTCAGCATATTCACAGGCCACTTGAGTGTAGAGTGGCTGAAGCATCTCTTCTCGCTGCTGAATCTCTTGTTGTACCTAAGCTGGTTGGAATTGTGTACCTAATATGACGAAAAAAGTAGAGAAATGGAACACATAAGATTTCATTGCATCGTGAATCTGAAAATAATATATCATATCATATATCATCTCATGTCCAAAATTGTGCATTGTTACCCTCTGATACTCTTGATACCCGTTCAATGTGTGTACCACTTACCACCTGGGACAAATGTTTGAAACAAAAACACTGTATTCTAAAAAGTAAATCATGGCTCTATCAAAAAAACAAGCACCTACCAACCTTAACTGCTTCACCAAAGGGTTCGTCAAGGTGCTGCTTCTGAAGGTGATGATATCATTCCTGGCAAAGAGAACTGCTTTTTATGACATCACACCCTAAAACTAACAGCGAGTTAAAAACACTTGAAAAATCAGGCCGAACTTGTTCCCCCAGGGGCTTTATGTCATGCTAGTTGTTAGTAACGAGTGGTTGCTACAAATTTCCCCCCCCCAACCAAAACAGAAAGTAGTCACTAAGTAGTCTAATAAATGGGGGAGTTCATTGTTCTTGAATCAATACACTTTGAGAGATGCCAGTTCATGGACGTTTTTCTAGGACGCTTGGTGGCGCTTGATGTTTTTCACCTAAAAAAAATACTTCCAACCAAATATCTAGACCTTCAAGATCTGCACGCTGCACATAGTTCCAGGGTTTCTGTTCAGGTGAACAAACCCGAATCATAATGGGAAATGCTTGGGGCGGTGGGGCCCCTATAAAAAAACCCTGTAGCAAATGTGCAGCTGAGTCCTCACAATTCCAAGACATCTCACTATGTCTAAAGGCCATAAAAGTCGTGTCTGATGTGAAACGATAGCATCCATCTAAGGTGAAGTAAATGCACGGTCGATTCATGACAATGACATTCAATCTTCCTGTTGGTCAACTACAAATTTTGTCATCGGCACATGTGGTTCCTTGAGATCCAGCTCCGACCCCTATACCCATAGGATCCATGTATTTGGCATTTACCTACATTTGGTTGACTCTTATGGTACATGTAGGTCAATATTCCATACATAGATGCTATGGGTATGTTTGTCAATCTTGGCACTACTAGGAAAAACCTTCCTTTGAATCAAGCTATGTTGAGGAGGCTTCGCCGAGGTTGGTGCTTGAACCACTCAAGGAGCAAATTGGTGTTAGTTGAACTATAGGTAATGTCTTCCAACTAGCGGTACTAATATGTTTTTGAAATGTTTGAAAACTAAAAGATCTAAAAGACGTTCAAGTGTATACTTATATATACGTATGAATGTATATATATATATATAAATATTATGTGAGTGGAGCCTAAATGAATGTCTCCAACATCTTCAGACCAAGATTCTTTGGTCCAATTCTTTCAATTTCTCATCCAAACGATGCATCATTTCGACGCGTTGCTGCTGTCTAAACTTCACTTCCACGATGCCTGAATCAGAGACTGTTGCTGGAAATGCGTGCCAAATGCTAAACATATTACGTAACTTACGTAACTATATTGGAGTCAGATTTCATACTTGAAACTTACAACCCTTAAAGAACATCAAAATCATATTCCAACATATTTCATGTTTGAAAACCTCAGGACATTGATGAGTTCCTGAAAAGAAAGTGTTGTAAACTGTAACTACAGTAAGAAGTGATGACACCTGGTACTGCTTAGAGAGAAGCCCAAAGGACCCAAAGAATGGCCACAAGAGTACACAACTGCAACAATCTAAAACTTATACCCAACCCCAACCCTTGAAACAAAGATTCTCTCCAGTTTAGTGAAAAAACACCTTGATTTCATGGGAAAAAATGCACACCCCATCTGTTATTTGCGAGATACCAGCAGGCTCCAAAATACCACCTCGGCTGGCATGATCTGCATACATCTCCATTACATTAGGATTGATGGCCGGATCCACCACGACCCATGAACCACCACGAAGTTCTCCTTCAGGTGGAATGTAAATGAAGACTGGATGTTTGTAGTCCACCAAGGCATCCACAATCTGTGCTCCAAATTTCAGTACTTCTCCATACATATCACGAGTACCACCCGAAAATCCTCGCCAGTTGGCGAAAATCATTAAGGGAAGATTCTCGCCTACATTGAAGTCTCGAATAGCTGTGGCAGTTTTGAAGGCGCTATCAGGAAACCAAACTTGTCCCGCTTGAGGTTCTACGATTTCTCTGCTTTCAGGATTTCCAGGATCAGCAGGAATCCTCCTTTCCACGTGTCTGGTCTCAACAGCTATCACTCCCATAGGGATGCCACCCAAACGTGCACGGCCAACAACCACACTTCGGCCCCAACCAGCCATGTATTCAACAAAACTTCCTTTGTCAAAGAAGCCAGACATCCACTTACCTGCCATGAAAGGTCGCTCAATTTTAAGCCCTTGGACCAAGCCATCTATCAATGGATAACCTACTCTTGAAATGCATGGATTCTGTTGGCAAACGGGTTTGACCTATCAGCATCACATCAGCTGAATTATTGGAAATATATCAATTATACATACAACATTATCTACATAATATATGGGTGTTTCCTTAAATGGTGGGTTTCCCCAACAACCACGGGTTTTCCTAGTAAAAATGATCATTTTGGGGTGGAGATTGGGGGTACCACCATTTAAGGAAACACCTATATATGTGTGTAGCTTAAACTGGACAAAAAAACCTTGGTGGACCGTGGTCACCTCTACTTGGGCATTTGTTTTGTTTGAACGGAAGTGATTTTCGTTGCAATGGTAACCTGCAACCTCTCAGAGTTACTGCGGTTTGGGGCTACTTCACCTTGGTACACTACAAGATGGTTACTACAATACGTTCACCAATTAGAAGTGCTTAGGGGCATGCAGGGATGTCCACAGTAAGGTTGTTTTTAGTTTGCCAAAAAAACACAGGTGATAAAGGTTTTCAAGCCAAACAAAAACAACAAAACCATCTGAAAACAAAAGCACGACAATTTTTTCCGGTAAACAAGCAGATATGATTGGCAATCCCCACATTCAAAACGGAATTCATGTTTAGTTTAACTCTTTCATTTTCCAACCATGCTTGTTGATCCCGTAATCGATCAAGTCGCCATTGTCCGTAGTTCCAGCCAACATATGTCGTGGATCATAAGGCTCTTTGCTGGGACGAAACTCCACCAAACGATTCACCGGGTCGACTGGAGAAATGGAAGGTGGCATAGACCAGGTATCCTCAGCATCCGGATCTGAAGATTTGGACTCACTGTGAGGAGCTAGAAACAAAAGTCCTCCTTAACAGCAAATTCCAAGAACAAACCCAGTCATGCAAATACCTTAAAAAAAGAGACTGACCTGTGCTACTGGTTCATGGAGTGAAAAGTAAGGACTCATCTGCTGCTACTCACTGGTATCAAAGCCTAAAGGAAAAAAGACACATTGCGAACGGAGTGTCTTTGGGAACAAATGAGAGCCACTTTAAGATTGCTCCGGCACCATCTTGATCATTTTGCACCAATTGATGCGTGATACCATTAGGCACCATGATTTGCGGTCCACCCAGCTGGTCTTGCGAAAAATAAACCTGTTCCAATTCAACAGGAAAATATCCGGCAAAAACAAACAAGTGTGTGTGAACAAAACGGCAATGGAAAGAATCAATCACTGAATTGCGGGGACTCTTGTTCCTCTTTGCAGGCTTGTTCTTGTTGGCATACATGGTTCTTATAGGTTGATGAACGCTAAAGGAAATCCAAAAGAGATCCCCTATGCCAATTACCCCCAAGAAAACTAACACATCCCCTGAAAATTGATGGTTGGAAGATGATTCATGTCCTTTTTGAAATGGAAACTTTTTGGGAACCTCCATGATAATTTTCGGGACTGTACCTCAAAACATACGAATATTTCTCAAGGATTCGAGAAACGTTCTTCCCCAGCAACTTGTTCAATGCTCCATAGCCAGTAAGCACCAAGGGTCCATCGACTGACTGGATCACACGTTGTCCCAGGCGATTCAAATAGGCACCAATACCCACAGATCTGCCAGTGACATAGGACAAGGTGAAGATATCCTGGCCAACTGATGGGTGGATTGATGATCAAGAAAGTGGCTCAAGACTTAGTCTGATAATCAAGTCCGGCTTTTTCTTGGTATATATTTGGTGTCAATGATGTTTGAGCCATACATGTATATCCAACAAAAGAAAGGTAGTCAAGTTAATCAAAAGTGTGTCTCCATTATATACAGTTCAAATCGATCCCAATATCATCCAACCCCCAGCTGTTAAGACTGGTTGAGTCATCAAAAAACTCGATCCGAGATGTGATGGAACTCTTGATAAGCCTGAATCTTTTTTGTGCATTTTGAGTGGCCTGCCATTGCTTCAACCTGTTACTGACAGTTTTTGGAAAAAAAATGCTTCAGCAAACTCCTGAAATTTCAGGAAATATATGGATTACACCCCTAAAGATTAACGGCTGGAACATAATTCCCTGGAGGTTTGGAAGGCAATTTTCCTTTCGGAAAATGCGTGATGGCCGTGTAGGTTCCAGCCATCTTAAGTCTTCCAGGGTGTAACCCTGTGAAAATTCATGTTTACGTAAACGTATAGACAGTACATTTACTGTACGTAGGTATGTTACACAAAATCAAAGTGAAACACATCTGAGTCTGCAGGGAAGTTGCCAGGGCCCAGGGCCGAGCATAAACAACTATCAGTAGCACCAGGGGTAAAATTTGACACCTGAAAATGACCGCATCACCTACCAAAACATCCATTTTCTCGGAGGCTTCCAGGTTTACTAAGTACCGATAGCTTGTGATAGATTCTGGTTGCTGCACTTGAAAGCTATAGTTGGGTAACAGGTCAACAACTGGACAATAAAAAAAGAGTTTGTATTGATACACACACTTACATCATACAGAATCATACAACCAAATATGAGGACCAGTACAAATAGTACAACAGGACATCACTTCATCTTACTATCGCCTACTAAAAAGCCATTGTTGAGTGTCACAGTCGACTTGAACAAGTCGTTTCGTAACTAAAGACGAACCCGGAACCCCCCGAACTTTCGAGTGAACTTGCCGCTTGCTCCATGAGCAACCCAAACGAAATGATTATCAACCTTTGAGTCGGGGTCCCAGCAGTGGCCCTTTGTCTCCCTAAGTGCAGGGTATACCTCGGTGTATCGGAATGAAACCCTAGAAACAACAAGGGTAAGCCATCCTGGTCATCACTAGATTCACTAGAATCTTGGATGCTTCGACATAGTATTTCCAGTTATATCAATCACCATTTCTACATGTCTCACGATAAAACGGTGAGGCCGTCATTTGCCGAGGGTCGTTGTACGCTCGCGAGGTTTCGCCGGCGATCAAGCCACTTCCCTGGAGATTTTCCACTCCTATGCCACCTTCAATGGAACCTCAGGTTGAAGATCAGTTGTTCGCAGTGCAAAATTCAAAGCACACCAGTCTCATGGTCCCATATCACGATATCCCCAACACAAATCCATCACCATCACATCTTCATTGGATCCAAAGATGGATTTTTCATCCAAGCAACTCAAACCCAGACCGACCACAGCCTTTAAAGCATAACCAACTTCTGTCCATTCGCCCATCACAGCTCCATCTGGTAAATCCTTGTAATCATCCTCCGTCAAATAGAGATACTCGAAGCCCTCCAGTGGCTTTTTATGATTTAAAAACAACAAGGCCGGGCCGAGCATTCGGGAAGATGTGTGAAACCTCAACTACACCACGGCCCTACCTCCAAACTAACAAATAAAAATGATCAAAAAATACACAACAAAAACATCATCCAGAAAAAAACAATACAAAAGTACAAGTTACTGTGCCTTCCCTACCATGCCACCATGCCCTTATCAAATCCCAACAATTTCCCCAAGAAATCCACCTTTGAAGGATCCTCTACATCTTTCCAATGAATACGCAGTTTTGGCAATAGTTCTTCAACCAAACCCACACGTGCACCACTATTACAAGCGATGTATACACGTGGGAGTCCATGATGTCGTGCATATTCACTGGCTTTCTTGAAGAACTGATCTTCTGCCACGCCAAAGGAACCTCGGAGCAACATGAATTTGATGATCCTTTCCTGTTGATTATCTTGCTATAGATTTCCCACCATGGAATACAGCAACCCATCCCAGGGTAGACTGGGTCCCAGTGGATTTGTAAACCGGTGGGATCCCGATTGAGATCTTACATTTCCTGGAAAAAAATGAGCTTTTTACAAAGTCTCAAGTCACCACCCTGTTGAAATAACTCTTTGTCTCTCATCACTCCCATATCATATACATTGAATATAAACCTCAAGGCGGGGGAACCTGCTTGATGTGTCACGTCATTGGCAATGATGACCACGTGGCGGCCCTCGGGGTATTCCGGTGTGTGGAGGCACACATTCCAGGCCAACATGCCAATGGTGTTGCTGCCAAGTTCTCTCCTGACATGCTGGGGAAGCAAAACTGGACTCAACCCATTAGGACATCGTAACAGATTTTTTGTAGATTCACATGATTTTGTGGTTGTAGATGTTACATCATATATTTTAGGATTTCTGGATAATTGCCTTTTGACTTACATGACTTCTACAAGGCCAATTTCAAAGATGCGACGCGCCATGTGATAATACAGTCATACTAAGCGCTCTTGACCAAGCTAAATCTCATTATTCACTGGAAATCATCATCATCATTGTATGTTGTTCAAAATGTGTATCCTAAATGATCCCGTAAAAAAAAATGATTCCAGATGTGCATCAAGTTGGCAAAGCACCAAAAGTCAAAAAAAATTGGGAACTGCCCCCATAACACAAGAGTTCCCAAAGAAAGGTAGTAGGAACTCTTGGGAACTCTTCAAGGAACGGGGGGCAGGATCTCATCGCTAGAATGACCACCAGGATCTTGTTACTTTCCACATCTTTCCCCTATTTTTTACCACGGAAGGGAGTTGGGAACATCTTTGTTTTAACGCTTTTCACATGCTTTACAGCAATAATTATCCCAAACAAATGTACTAAGAACAAACAACTCACATTTCAATTGAATCCGACATGAATCTCCCAAAGATCATCGGCAAACATGTCAGATCCTAAGGTCACTTGGCCATTGCCTCAGGTCTTCTCTCCCCCCCCCAAATCTGCCCCATCTTCCGTGTCCTCTCAATCTCCCGCACTTCACCTTGTACCAATGACAGCTCTTTGGCACGCAATAACCTCTGAAATATCGAAGAGACGTTTTTGCGCAAAAACGACCCCGAGATTTGCAACAACCACAAAAAAAACGTGTTGACTGACATAGAGAGTGAGGGTACTACAATCACAAATGCACGTTGGATTCTGTATTTTCATAGTCATTTTTGTCTTGGATCAATGGATCCCAAATTACTCCGAGCAGCTCTGATGGTACTGAACTGTCGGGTCTCGTTCGACTGAAGTTGGCCCATTCCTTTGTCTGAAAGTGGATGTTGGTCAATTAGGGGCCAGTGGAGGATGATATTTTGGGTGATGTTTTGCTAGTACTGATATTTTCTTAAGATTTTAATATACATACATTTTACATTTGCCACAAAGCTGGCTCATGGCAAAGATAGTATCTCCATGTTTCTGATCCATCTGAATCATTGAGGTTCATTTCTTGAGAAAAATTCCCTCAAACAGGTGCCTCTACTGTCCTGACATGCAGCTGTATATGTTTTTCTTAACGTATCACTTTCCCTATTGAGATCAATACATGCTAATAGTGCTTGGCGGAAGAAGCACCACTATATCCCGATTAAAAAAAAACAAGTAGACAATTTACACGGCCATCTCTTCAAAATGTCCCAATCCATCCCACCCATCCAGTCACTTTTTTTCAAAAAAAACAAGATCTTCGAAAACAAAAAAAACAACAATCTCCCAAGAGTCTTTCATTAAAGCCACTTCCAATAATCCCAAAAATTCCGGCGCATAGGTAGAACCAGCCCTTCTTGCCACTTGTCGTTTTCCACGGAGCGAGTTGGTGAGATCGGTGGCCTTATCATCATTCTGTAGCAAACCACCAAGGTCACGCCAAGCACATGGGAGGCCATTGGTGGCATCCACTTCCTCCAAATGACCCGAGCACTTCCTTAAAGGTTTGGGGGTTGGGGGTTGGTGGTATGCAACAAAAAGGGAGATAGGGAGATTTTGGGAAGATGGTTGACAGAAACAATTGTATTATATATTTATATATAAACCAAAAGTACCATACGTAATAATCATTAATCATTTATTGTTATTTTAGATTGTTTGTTGTTCCATTCAGAATGTGTATACTGTATACAACCAAGCAGCCAGCCATAAATGAAATTTCTGCTTCAATCCAGAAATTCCCATTTCATGTGTAGATAGTTTCGAAATCGAATTCCTTCATGTTCAAAGTCAAAGGGTGAGTTGTTTCATCTTCATCAGAATCCTTCGCAACTTACATACACCAAGCTATAAAGAAACAACAGAAACTATCATCCAACTGCACTGGAAGTACCATTTAAAATAGCCACCTTTCTTGCTGAACGATCACCCCACCACCCTTGACATATCTTGACCCCCCCGATGATTTAACACCTTTTCCCTGCGGGTCGAGGCACATGTATTCGCCAGCACGAGAAGTGGCTACGAAGCGTAAAACTCCTTGGCAGCCTTTCGATTCAGAGCCTAAACGCACCTGGTGCCCGAGGTCGGCCACGAAGAGCAACACTGACACTTTGAGGCTGAAACGGTTAGGATGATGAGAGGATCCAGTTGGTTTGCCTCAGCATTCGCTAATTACTTCATCGGTTTATTTGTATTGATTTTTGATGGATTAGTCTTGATATTCATTCAATGTGTAGCCATGTTATCTGTGCTAGGGTCTAAGCTCCCATTTCTATACAATAGGAGATAATCATCAACCCAATTTACACTAGGGGTTTATATACTCCCCATTTAAAAGGCTATTTCTACGATTTACCCGTAAAAAAAACGTAGGTTTGTTAAGTTTCTCCCCATTTTTTTGGTGAGAGTTGATGGGTTTCCTGAGTGATCCAGGGCCTTCAAGGTGATCTCATCTAACCACAAGGATTGCATCAAAGATCCATGTCTTGCCACGAACTCGGCCACAAAGGACTGTAACAAACGAAAGAGATCTGCTTGGGCCTTGGTTGGTTGCATCTCTTTTGGATGATAGGGATGTTTAAAAAACAGATGTTTTAACTAACGGCAGATGCTGCAATTGATGTACTCACATATATGATTTATTTAGACTGAACGTATTGTAGATCATTCATATATAACATGTGTTAGCATATATAATTATACAATTCACAAACATACTAAACATACACAAATCGTTGTACATCCACAAACATCGCATAATTTCACCAACCCTAGGAAAAAAATAAAAACAATAGCATCCTAAAGCTTCATTTCAGTTGAAGTCACCCTCAAATACTGTAGCATGAATCATTGGAGTGAGGGGGGTAAACCCGAAGGTACAAAAACCCGTAAGATTTGCAGATCTCTATCTTCAACTTCACATCTTCACCTTACACAGTCGAAGACTCTCTCAAATTACTACGGTGCTTGGGTTCTCGTTGTTTCCCTTTTAGGTGAAGTCAATGAAACGACCGAAGAGAGGTCGAAGTCATGATATGTAGTTGATCATATAGGGTCCATGTAACAAAACACCAAAAAAAACAACCCATCCTTGCATAGAGCAACTAACCAACGTCACAAAAGCTTTGTCATCTCGGAACATATAGTGGTAACCAACTTCCCAACCAACCAACCAATAAAACCAAGCCTACGAAAAACGTATCCTTCCCCCAGTGGATAAACCCATCAAGTCAAAAGGCCAACCCAACAACTGAACCTTTTATTCACCCCTGAAAAGTAACATGCTGATACATTTTTGATACCCAAAAAAATACTTTCAAATAGGTGATTCAAACAGGTTCAACATGTTCATTTTATAGGGGGTATCGGAAGAACAGCACAATGGCAGTCCAAGTGTCAACATCCGCCAAAGCTGTAAGGTGCAAAAAGAGTCGACCTTACTTCTTCCAACGAAAAGCATCTGCACCAAGCAGGAAGTTTTCACTACAAAACTGCACCAAGCAGGTTAATTTTTAAAACAACATGCAAGTGGAATTCCACAGACTCGCTAGATACAGCTTTTGGTCAAGTTAGTATGAGAGCATCTTCCATCCAATGTTGATCTTCATCTCAACCAACCCTTAAAGCCCTACTGCTATTCATCGTTTACCTGTTCAACTCACCTTGGCAAATGGAAGATTGCGGGATGTCATGGTCTCTAAGTCTCTAAGATTTTCTCAGGTGCTATCAATTGATACCTGAAATCCAGCGAAATCAAAATCACCTGTGGGATGCCTCAATTGCATGGGAATCATGAGATAAAACTACCTATCGAGCCCAACTCGTTGGCTGGATTGTGTCCATTCACAGTATCTTTGCTATTTGTGGTGATGCATCGTAAGTTCCCAAACAAAAAATGATGGGAATCATCCAGGATACAGGCAGCCAACCCACCCAAGTTCCATAAGGCCAACTGACCGGGATTCTTTAAGGGATCATGTTGGTTAATAATCCCTTAATAAGGCCCTTAACAAAGAAACATGACATGGGTATGTCAGAGCCCCGGGCCTTCGGTTCCGGCGGAAACCTTGGGAGAAAGCTTTGCACATTCCATCCTCAGATCGGGCCAACGACGGGTTGTTTTCTTACATGAAAATGTACCCATGAAACCCAAATGGGGCCTCCTTGTTTTGATTGAAGTTGGTTGTTTTGCTTGGGAGGGTTGATCTTCGAAAATAGATGTCAGTTGGGTTCAAGGCATATGTATATACATATATATATATATGCAAGATGTACATGTACATGGCATGGAGCAAAGACATTCAAACATGTGTTTAAAAAACAACCAAACACATAATGATCTTTGAAATGATGATAAAAAGGTTTGTGGACATTGATCCATTGGAAACCACAACAACAAGCTGCAAATAAACTTCATCGTAGCTGAATGAAACAAGAACGGTACAAGGACATGTTTACGCTACCAGTACCAAGCATCCAGCACAAGAAAGCAGGGCGTCTCCAACAGTCATGAATCTGATAAAAAATTACCAATGACAGGATCTAAGTAGTCAAAAAATATATCCTCCTGGGAATGATCACATATGCCCCACTACCAGCCGGCACTTTTTGAGTCGATGATTTTCTGGATATCCCCTGGATATGTGATCGTTCCCTGGAGGCTACGACTTCGACGACACCTCAGCCGCGAGAAATGAAATTCTGAGCCTTGTCCATGGCAGTTGCGTTCATTTTTGATTTTCCCTGGGAATCAAGGAGATAGGAAGCATTTCAATTAGTTTTGAATATATATATATATACATATATATATATAGGATTCACTGCTAAGGGCAGGTATACTAGCAAATTACTCATATTAAACATTTAGACTTTGCATGAAACAACATAACATCCACCATCATATGTATATCATAATATGTAATCTATATATATATATATATTTTTTAGGTTCATCTACATAACCACTTTCAACCTAAAACTATGCCTTCCAAGGGTCTCATGTACAGCTGCTAACCTCATTTTTTTTGATTCGCGGAAGCTGGCTGGGAAGCTTTGGTTGAAGTTGAAGTGTTGTTGGATTCTCCAAACTTTCAAACAATTGCATTCAGTTGCTTTGATACATACATTCAGTTGTGGTAGTTGTTGTATTCAACTGCAGGGAGTTGATATATCAAGTTGTGTTACACAGCTGTTGTACGTTGTTGCATTCAAATGTCTAATCTATTTATTTTGGGGATGCAAAGTGGAAAACCACCCTTTCACCAAACATCTTTTTCAAAACTCGCTTCGTCAAACTCTGAGCATTTGCATTTTCTACACTCATTACTAGAGGCAGCCGTTGATTTCCTTCACTCTTTTGGAACAGAGTACAAAATAATAACTGTTTTGGTAACGCTGGAAAAATTGGAGTCCCAATTTTGAGTGAATTGCAACCTCACCGAGAGACAGCATGACTTCCAAACGTGATGGCCAATCATCACTCTGAAATCCCAGGCGGCTGTGTGAAACGGAACCTTGGGGGGAGCTGATGGAGATCATGATCCGTTAGTTAACACAGGTAACTGTACGCGACATGCGTAAATTGGCTGAAGGTTCGCATCTTCTTCCAAAGTGGAAAAAATATGTCGGAAATCTAGGGTTTGCCTCCATGGTGAAGGGAAATATCATTGATTTTATGATTTGACCACCTTTGATTACATATCAACATATCAATTGATTCACAGTATGCCTGCCTTTTAATGACATTTCATCGTTTTTGTCGAGTTTCCACAACAAAACCCTCTCTGTTTCACCACTTTTGGGGAGGACTTGACCAGATGAATACCAGTGTATGGTAAAAGAAGTAATCTAGTGATGCCAGGTCAAACCCCATTACACTTTGGCGGTGACACCACCCAACAAGTTGCAAGTTGGATAGATTTGTTTCTTTTTGTTCCAACTCAACCTTCATCAAGGTGTCGCTTTTTGACAAACCTGCAAAATGTACAATTTTTCTGAGTTGGTTGAATTTGACGTGTTACTGCCCTCAAAGTGGGGAGTGATTTCTTTTGAAAATGCCACGATGACCATGAGATTTGGATGGAAAAATAAAAGCACAAAAAGTGTTTTTCACTTCACTTTTCCAAAGCTCCAATCACAATTTCCAGCAAATAAGATCAAGAAGAGCCCCAAAATTTCCATGATCAATGTTTGGCAAAGTCATAAGATTCCAATTCGAAATCTCAGGTCTTCGGGGGAGAAAAATACTTTCTTCAACACCCAGCAACGAACGTGTAGCACCTTGGACCTGTCACCCACCAGAAAGACTTCCGAAATGGGATCTGATGAGGTGACCTGAAGAAGCAAATGGGGGAGAAGCAACGAACAACAACCAACACTACTGCTACTACTACTACTACTACTACTACTACTACTACTACTACTACTACTACTACTACTACTATCACTACTACTACCACTACTAC
>DF242184.1:0-34288 GCA_000507305.1 Breviolum minutum Mf 1.05b.01 | reverse complement strand
ACTGCTACTACTGCTACTACTGCTACTACTACTACTACTACTACTACTACTACTACTACTACTACTACTACTACTACTACTACTACTACTTACACCTACACTACTAGTTGCTTCTCTTACTACTGCTGCTAATTACTTCTGCTACTAATGATAAATCACCCCGAAGGTATCGTTAAGTTGCAACTATGTTCTATTGCCAACGACCTTCTTTATGATTCTATTTGGTTTGTATTGAACACGTCTGTTCCCCAAACATCACACCCCGAAAAACGAAGACCAAAGAGTTTCCTCACAATGCCATGACCCCTACCCTGTCCAAGCAAAAGTTTTTTTCTGCTCATATGGCTTCAAATACACCCCTGCAGTCTGGAAGCTAAAAAAGCACAGGCGATACAGCAATACAGTACCTTTAGAAACGTTCAACTTCAGGTTTGCATCAGTTTGTATGTATAGCCACCTTGTCATTCGACCCAAAAAACAGCATCCATACACTCCAAAAAGTACCAGAGATGTCTCAAAATGGGAGATGTTTTTTCCCTGGAACAATCCTGGAACCAGACATGCTGATATTTGTATGTCCGGTCGTCTTTGTTCCGCCATTTTTGTGGGGTGGCACTCAGGCACTCCAGTGTTTCTTGGGGGGTTGGATGTATTATCAAAAACCGAGTGGCTGGTACCAAACGTTCCAGGTGCCCTTCAAGGCGTTCCACTTCCAACAGGCATGGTGTAGTGAAGGCAAGGTCACGGAAAGAGGACACCTGGAACTCGTTTTTTGTTTTTTGAGCGCTCGTTGCAGGGTGTCTTTTTTGGGTGGAATATGTCATGTGATTGATGGGGATCTATACAGCATGTGGTGATGTTGCAACTATCATCATGTTGGATATGACATTGGTGTATATGTGTATACTGTATATATATATATTGTACATGTAGTGTATATGAAAGCATGCGCCTATTGATTCTAGATAATCAAACTATATGTGCAAATACACACGTACTGACTCCGAAATGAGAAATCATCAACAACCGCCCCAACTTTTCACAAGGTGTCAATTCTCATTACACCAATGAAAATGATTGTTCTGTCTGAAAATGGGTGATTTGTTTGTAGGTTCCAGCCGTTAATCTTCCAGGGTGTAACCCTGTTAAAACTCCTCTGTTGGTCAACTGATCAACCTCAACAACCTTGGCAAATTCTTTTCCGGGTGCCTCGGCCCAGCTGCAACGCTTGGCAAAAAAGGCATAACCTCGGGAGCTGGGAGTTCTTGTACCCAACATAGCGAATGCTGGAATATGCCCATTTTCAATAGGAAATACATCTTCATTTCGGGCCCATGTTCCAGCCAGCTATGTTAGTTTACCGGAGTGTAAATTGCAGAAATAGGGGGGAAACCAGTTTTTCCAAGCAAAATGATTGGTGGAAAACTAAAGAGAGACCTGAAGTATATCAGATACCCTTTCTCCCACAATCATGGAAGTGGAAAACTACCCTAAAGGAGGAAGGGTATTGATTTGCGAGAAAGTACAAGACCTCCAACAAATCTATCAAGACTGATATATTTACCTACATTTACCATTAAAACAAAAACAAATATAGGTAAATATACCATACTGGATGGTATGGGAATGATGAGATCATTTCTGGGACAGATTACAACTCCACCAATTCAAACCTCACAGCCCTATGGATTTGCCTGAATATTTTGTTTGCAGTGCATACCATATGATTTATACGGGGACGTTCCTTTGGAATTTCAAAGCCATTTCTCATCTAGTTGGTGGTTGAGCCACTCATTTAATTGTCATCATTCCCAAAGTAAGCGTGAACATAATATATGAATATTTGAAACCACCACCTAGCCACCTAGTCATGTTTTCACTCATCCCCCCCCTTTCTGAAACCAAAAGGCGTGGTTCATCGGCATTGCTTCCCAAGGTGGTTGCATGTTTGGGAAGCATCAATACGACTTCGATGGCACCCAGCGCATCCAACTTGGCCTCCACCTCAGGTTGCCACAGTTGCTGGCCGTGGGTTGCCATGGTTTCAGAGAACTGCATCAACTCTGAAAATCCAGATATCTTGGAAATCACCAACCCACAAACAGATGTGTTTGAAGTTTGACGACTTGACATGAATAGTTGAAAATTGGTTCTTTACCTACTCTTGTAAGATCTTTTTGGACGATGGTCTCGTGCATTTCTGTTTCAACTTCTGTTCATACGCCAAAGAAGTTTGCATGTGGTTCAATTACAAAAGAAAACAGGACAACAACTCCAACCAAAGACCATTCAAAATATAAATCAAATGTCAATAAACGTCATCTGATTTGCTTTATGTCATCTGATTTGCGTTCTGAAAATTGGGGCGCCAAGGAACCCTCGAGAATTGGTCATATTTGCTTTCATTGGTCATCTCATTTACGAATATTTCATTTCCTGGTCTAGATGTTGGGAAAGACCAGCTATGAGGGTCAAAATCATGAGACCATGACTATTGCTGGAAATACCCTTAAACAATATACACATTCATGCTAAATCTAAGGGCGCCATACCCCCTAGGAAATAAGGTCTTATTAACTGTTTATCAATGTATCAACCACCATGATCACTTAATAATCCCCTAACATGGCCTGCAGTTTCCTAAGGGAAAATGGCATTGAGGGGCAGAAAAAATCCCTTCCATCCCAGGCCACACCTGTCGTAGGTCCTGATGGAGTTCAGATACCAACCTAAAGCCACATTCAATCAACTCCACAACGCTACGCAACGCGCCGGGGATAAGAAAACAAACACAACTTACTTTTGTTTGACACCTTCATTTTTGTTTCAAGAAAAAGTTTCTTTTGAACTTAAAATGTGTTATCTATACGTATATATATGGTGTTTTTTCAACTAGATGTTTGTTCAGATGTAAGATGTTAATCTCATGTGTAATGGTGAAAAATTCTGATCCAATACTCAACGCGGCACCAGTCTTCTTTGGAAATGATGTTCAACATATCATGGATAGGACTGACTTGCCACTGGGCATCAAATCGTCGCAACTCATCAAGGTTCAAGAATTCCTGTTGGTAACGTTTGAGCCAGGAAGAAATCCTCCTACTTTCAGATACACTGGTTGTACCCTGCCTTATTTTCCAGAAAAACTGGTTGTTTAATAGGGATCCCTTATTCCAATTGGTTTATTATAATCACCACATAACTGGGTTAGCACAATCCCCTAAACACCGAGATTTTTTCATTGCTCATTTGATGGGACTTTGATTATCATATATCATCCTGTTTTTTCTGGGTAACAAAAGTGGAGAAAAACAAACACCACCCAACTTGAATGCAAATCATGTTGGCCGGGAATTTAACCAGACTTTATGGACAGAAGGGTGGATTTTCCAGCTAGTCATGTTAGTTTTCGGGTGGAGTAATTTTCGTGAATATCAGACCCTGACTTCCATTTCAATGGTTGTTTCGGGTAAAAGGCGGTAGGTCGCATATAACCCCCCAAGAGGGAAATATATAAGTGGTATATAAGTGATATATAATGCCAATTGGAAGATTATATATCACCTACCACCTATGAAGGGGGTTGATCCACTTGTTGATTAAGGGAACCAAAAACAGCTATTGATCCAATTTGTTGGATCTCCAAGCAGCTGATGAAAACGTTCATCACTACCAGATGCCGAGAGAGCCTTCGAGGACAAGGCTCGGTGCCCATGGTTAACGCTTTCACCCGAAAAAAGCATTAGACCAAAAATTTCAGGAAGTAGAACTTGAACCAACAAAAATGGTCTCAGATTTCATATGTTAGATTGATTTATACTGATTGTTGATTTGTATTGATTGTTGATTCATATTGATTTATACTGATTTATATTATTGATTTGTATGTGGGCAGTTTGCAATAATTTTCGATTTCTGAATCTTTCGTACACCACTTTTCTGTTAGAGGTCGGCGGTTCTATGTATGTATATATATTGTCCAGATACATGTTCATAAATTGTACACACTATACATACACAGCATTAAACTGATTTCATAGTACATATTCTATTCATAGTTTTGCGTAAATCATCTCGCAACCTCACAAATATATTCATATATTCATATATTCATTGTGGTCATGACATGGCAACATATCCATATACCAAAAAAAAAACAATATTTGTGCTGTCCTTTGTACATTCTATGATTACAAATGCCCACGAAAAGTATGGTCACTCGGATTGGAATTTGGAAGAATTCTCAGCAACACCTGTGAAAATCACCACTTCAGAAAAACACACACCTCATCTGAAACCCTTTTCAACCATATTCAACCCTTTTGCAACCCATACTCAACCTTCAAAAAACCACACATTTTTGGCACATTTTTTCAAGATGCCACACGGAGGAGCCAAGGAGCCTCTCCAAGAAGCACCAAATGCAAGCGACCAACTTTGGTTCCAGACTCGCCACCTCCGATGGATCCAATCGATTCGAAAATTCCACTCATCTCCGAGGATGGTCATTCCGACAAATCCCCAGACATATGGGGGTTTCCTAAAATGGTGGGTTTCCCCAACAACCATGGGTTTTCCTACTAAAAATGATCATTTTGGGGTGGCTTGGGGGTACCACCATTTAAGGAAACACCCATATAGAGATTATGTATTCTAGGGATTTATAGGGATTATAACTAGCTAGTTTCTATATACTGGGTCGGGATATCCCTATACTAAGTTATATAGCGACTATAACAAGCCATAGGAACCATGGATCCTTTTAATACATACCGTTTCAAGAGCTGTTGAGGTTGGGTTCCGTCTATCTACCATTCTTTACAACATTTAGAAATTTATCCAACCGGTGGTTGGCTTTGGGATTTCTGAACCATCAACAGTATCATTGACATTTTTTTGGAAGTGAAGAAATCCTACAAAAACCAATATGGCAAGTATCCTATGATTATCCCATGATTATACCAAAATGGCAGGATGTCTTACGACTCAACTTTTCATTTTGTGTGCAACTTGGGTCCATTCTCAGAGTAATATTGGATGAAACGAATACATGATGCGAATCTCATTTTGCTCGGTGTAACTAGGTGGTGGCTGAAAAACCTATACATAAACATCCATGGTATCTGTATGTGATACACTCCCTAAAACTAACAGTTAAAACCCCCCTGAAAATAAGCCATCATCCCAGAAGGAAATGTCACCCCTTCCAACCATCAATTTTCCGGTGCGAACTGTTAGTTTCAGGGAGGGTGTACTACCAAAATCGTGACAAAAAAAAAACAAAAGTGTGGTGCCTATGATGCCTGGTGATATTTGCTGAGCTAAAAGGAGTGAAAGGTTGTTGGCCTTACGAAATCTGGACATTACAATCTGTGCCTTACATCAAGGGTAAAATATGTGAGATGTTAATATCATTGAAATCACCACAATAACTTCATTTAAGAAAAAAACTTTGATTTTTTTTAAAAGCGGAGCACCTGTTTGAAAAATGTTTGAACCTCGTCCCCCCCGTTGTCCCAAACACAAGCGGGAAGTCTTTGTGCCTCCATCACCGAGCAAATCGGATGATAAGTACAGCTTCAAAGCTTCCTCAAAACATCAACATCCAGGGTTGCATAGCAACATGTCAACAAGCTGTTGATGGTTCAGAAATCCGGGGATAACAAAAAGTTGAGGTTGGGATCCGTTTATCCCATTATTTACGGGGGAAATTATACATCCCAGGTGGTTGGCCTTGGGATTTCTGAACCATCAACAGTATGTCAACATGCAATGTCACATGTCTAGACATCTTGTCTAAAAACCTATCAGGAATCTCTAGCAACGTGTTGCTTCCTGATGTCATCCCAATCTGTACCAAAAATCAAAATCTAGCTATTTGAAATCATCTGCCAACAATCATACTCATCTACAAATAACATCTAGATTTTGCCAATCATGTATATAATATATAATTATATATACATAGATTTTATATGTTGCATCTTGAAATCATATCATCTACAAATAATCATATCATCCATGTCCTTTCTCCCATAGATTTTCAGACCTCCAAATTTTGTTCAAGCTAAGGTGCAAGGTTGGGAAACACCTGCGATCAAATGGTGGGCGGGATGCCATTTTGGGTCTGGGTCAGGATTCTGCAGATGCAAAGACACAGATGTTTTTTTTTTCCCCCCCGCTATTTTGGGAGGGTCACAATTCTGTCTGTCAAATGTCAACAACAACAACAACAACAACAACAACAACTCATGATGTTGGAGTCGGATTCCTGTTTAACACAAATACAATAAGAGTGTCGAATTGTTTTTTCCAATTGGTGGTTTGGTCGCGAGGAAAAATTGCCCGAGTTCAGGGAACAGATTTGAAGAATGACCGAATAGTTGCACTATGGTACAGATTGATGACTAATGGAATGAACCATGATTGTTCCCAATGTATCTTGAATTAATCGTGATTCGCCAGGATAATCAAACAATGCTGATTGCCAACTTATCGCATCTAAACTACCAAGGACCAACTGCACATCGACAACAATGTGGCAAATGACAGGGTCCGTCCATTTCTGCGCATGTTTTTTTGCAATGTCAACTACCAAATCCATGATGCAAGTCAATCTGTTATACAGCATGACCTGTTATATATTATGTTTGTGAAAATGTATCATATTAGTCCTCTCATGTCACATCGGACTCAAATAGCCTACATATAATGCTATGTTCCTCACTGATATAACACTTAAAAGATAGACTTCCCTTTACTAAAACTCACATGGCCCCTGAAAAATGCAGGTTTTATCAAAAACTACAATTTTCCACTGAAAATCAAGGGTTGAAAGATGATTCATTTCCTGGTGAGCAATTTCGGTCTATTTTCAGGGGGCAAACTGTTAGTTTCAGAGAGGGAGCCAACTGTCTGTCCTCCGGGTTGCACCTTGGCCATCCCTTGCCATACTGTCATGGATTTAGCTCCATCACCAGGTACACCTGATTTTTTTAACATTGCCAAAAAGGAAGCAAAGCTACATGACTCGAAAATTGTACCCAAGGATACCCCAATGTTTAAATCACCAGAAATCGTGTGATCAATAATTTTTGGGCTGATGAGATCATTGGTTCATGCCTTTTGCCCAGCACACTTTTATACGGCAGCCGGCAGGCGTAAGACATACAAGTACAGCTCTGCTCATAGTATCCCTTCTTTCAATAAAATACACTTATTCCAAAGAAAATTCTGGGCACCACTCGAGATACCACTTCTTTATTGTAGCCCAAAAACCATGGGTCAAGACTTCCAAAAAAGCGGTTCATTGATCATTCCTGATCCCACCACATGTTTGCACCCCACCCCGCAGAAGCGGTGGTGTTTCCCTTTCGGAGCCTTACCTGGATGTCTGAATTTCCATTTGGCTTCCATGGTTGCCTCAACTATGCCATGGTTGATCAATGTCCAGTGCTGGTTGGTGGTGGAACCGACCCAGTTGAAAAATATGTGTCAAATTGAACCATCTTCTCCAAGGGTCGGGGTGAAAATCAAAAAACTATTTGAAACCAAAACCGGTCAGCCAGGTAGGTGGGTTGGTATTGTGTGGTTTTTGTTGAGTTGTCTTAGAAGCCATTGACCCGGTCGTGGCATTGAGGCGAATCCTAAGGTACCAAGCAATTCAATTGAGCAACGAAAAAAACCTGACTACTTTCCATGTTCAATTGCTGGCTAATTATAGTTGTTCGTAGGGATTCTTATAATACATTATAATAGGATATACTCAACCCTATACCGAAGGGTAGTATAACCCCTTTTTTCCCCTAAACAACCAGGGTTTCTACATCCACAAACCGCCCTGCAAAAACGCCGCCTCCTTCTGTTCGATGCGAATCACCGAATCCTTTGAGACGCCAAAGGCGCGGTAGCTGCGACGGATCAAGACCTGCAACTGGGTTGGTTTTGGAGGTTGGTTGTTTCAAGATTCATGTGGGGATCTTAAAATCAACATCTATTCTACCATTTTTTATAACATTTCTTAAAATATATCAAAATTAACAACTATTTTGATGTAGTGATGTAGTGAGGTAACATCTCTTTTTTTTAACTCCATTACATCACTGGTTGTTATGGAGATTGGTTGACGTAGTGGGGTTTTAAACATCAACATATATTTTTCGATTAGATGGAAAAGATCTGCCCAAGGTCAGACACAAATGGAATCATCTGCACAATTTGATAAGATGTTTGATCATGTGTCCAGATCAGGGATCATCTGCCCAATGAAATGAGATCATCTGCCCCTGATCGGCTCATGAGTTGAGTTGATAACATTGAAACCAGTCCGCTGCTTCGAAACTGATGAAACGCATATATTCCGATACCCTTCCTAGGTGGTCGAAAACAGTCAAACAGTCTAGTGTTTTTTCATCGCCCTCCATATTGCGGCAACCTATCTTAAACCCTTTACCAAACCCAGAGCTACTTAAACATCATGTCATCAAAAATTGGAAGTGAGGTTTCCCTAACCAAATAAAAATAAAAACATTAAAACCCCTCATATTTCTTCGTTTCCTACGTGGTGTTTGGGGGGAAAAGGTTGGGTTGACCAGCTGCCCAAGGATCCCAAGGGCACCTCTAAGGCTTTCACTTCAATCTCCTTCTGCGAAAGCCTCAAGCAATCAGCGCAGCGAGCTGGACCCTCCCATGGGGGAAGGGTGAAGGAAGGGGTCAGGATACGTAGGGGTTCTAGAAATAAAGAGCTGACCCTAAAATCATGATGGTGAAACAAATGTTACCTCTAATCTAATCATGAGATTATCTACATAAAGTAGGTCGAAGTAGAAAGTCGTATCCACTTAACTAAATGGCAATACTGTCTTTACTGCTGTCTTTGGTGAGATGTCTGGGTCTACTAGATTCTGCTTCATCCGCCCCCAAACACCAAACACGTTTCAACCATCGCTGCCGTACCAAGGGACGCATGGGCCAAGAGATTGCATCCTTGGCGTGGCAAACGAGGTAGTTGTGGGGTGCTCCAGAAAGGTGGTTGAATCCAGATACGAATAAAACTCCATTGACGAAAAAAGCAACGCATATCAACTCATTTCTTTAGAATAGATGATATGCATCCTAAGGGTTGTCACAAAATGACAATACCATACTAAACCAATAATCTATTTCAAACTCATATTATATGTATAAAGCATGCGTTCAAGAAACATCTCTCTGCTCAGTATGGTACCAACAGAAGAGTTATCAACCCCGTCTTTTCACCAACACGTCCCTTCTCAAACAGCCACCACAGTATACGTGTGATTTTAATCTATTGTCTATCAAATCAAACCAGTAATTTCCATGAATTTCCATTATGATTTTTTAAGTATCAACAGAGTATCATCATCTCCAACTTCAAATCAAAAAAAAAACACATCCTCTACTCCCCCAGAAAATCTAACATGAAAGCCCCAAAAAAAAACACACCCCAAAATTCGGAAAAATCGGATCTGAACCATCCTGGACCTCCATGACTTGGGGGAATCTCACAAGCCGTTTACCCTAAGGATCAGCCAGCGAGCGATGGGACCCCCCTCCCATTGGGATGGGTTCGGGTGAATGAACCTGTATGAAGGGAGGGGTGTGTTTTTTTGGTCCTCAAAATGACGCAGGTGTGACATGAGGGGTTTTCGGATACTTAGGGTAGTTTTCAGGGGTATCTTGGTGACCTCTCTCGTCGCCTGACATCAATAAGGCCTCCAAGGTACCTGCAGCATGGGCTGGCCATGTCACCAAGGATGCATCTTGCGACTTCAAGGCCATCTGCAATTTCTGGAACCGTTCCATCCAAGAGTCGCCCGTGACACGATGACTTAAGCGCCTGGCGGAAAGGTGGGCATGAAGAGGGGTGGTGGTGTGAAGTTGATTGGGGTTCAAAGGTGTTTTTTGGCAATTGGTGTATGCCTATAGATATAGCAAAAATGGCGGTTTCCATTGAATCACATTGTTTCTACCATGGATAATTTAGAGATGTGTTCTTCATCCCCAAAATAAAAGCATCAACACAAAAACCTTTAAAGCGTATTCCATCTCTCAGATTTAAAACACTGCACAAAAAAGTCAAATCATGTCAAATCTATCTATATAATATCATAAACCATCTATCTAAATGTCGACTCCTCCCATCTCCATTTCAAAAAAATCCACCTAACCAAAATGCCTCGCGGCTAGGAGCACTGGTGCATAACGCTGCGTGGTGTTTGGCAATTCGGAGAGTTCAGTGAGCAAATCGCAGAGTCGGTGCCTAAAACGACCACGAAAATCCGACGACAGTACCGACTGCAAAATATTATTGGTGTAAGGAAAAAAACGTGACATTAAAGAAGACGTTGAAAAAACACGGTGACGAATTGTTAATGACTGCATGGTCTTGAATATTTCATTAGATGTTCATGTATGCTGAATGCTGAAGTGTTGGATCATTTTCCGGGAGGATTCCACTATACAAATCAAATCATCATTCTTTTGGTCCGTTTGGGGTATCGAAAACAACCGGCGTTTTGGTCACCCAAGTGGTTGTCATGTCAAAAGCCCACCCAGCTTTGTTTCTGGTAAGTCTTAAACGTGCAGTAAAACCCCAACTGAGGAATATCAGCCATCATAGATAATCATAGGAGTTTAAGGGGCCCACCCCCCCGGCTGCCATGTTTCCCCAAATAAAATTAAGGCCTTAAGGGACAAATGATGGCCAAAATAACCTGTATGGAAATAAGGCCGGCGATTTCCTCAAGATGACAGCCAGGGAGGGGCGGCTGAGGGAAACCCCTAAAACTCCCATGACAACATGAATCAAACCAATCAAACCTACCCTCCTGGTTTCTAACATATCCCCATACTCATGGCACTTTTGAAGATGATGATTTTCCTTTTCCCCAGGGTTCGGATATGTATCCGTTCCCTGGAGGGTTCTCTCATGCCATCTCAGTTGCCAATTGCCCTCTTCACGCACAGACTGCCAGAGCTTCTGCGAAGTGGCACGTGTCAAGGTTTTATCCTCTGCGGCCTGGCTAGCTTGTCAATTTGAATTGAAGGATGCCCCCCTGAAAACCTTGACTTTGGAAAGAGGTCTTGAGTATTATATATGTATATAATATGTATATATATATACAAGTTACCTGTATCTTATATAATTTCTATTTCATTCTACATATTATAGAGTAATTTGATGTCTACCAGTTCAATGCGAAAACTAACATCGGATAATATAAATCCATATTAGTATACCCTTCCTCCCACAATCATGGAAGTTAAAAGTGGGTCCCTCCAATAGTAGTTAGTTACCTCTCAAATACAGCCAGTTTCCACTTCCACGATTATGGGGGAAAGAGTATATTAATCCCAAATGGGTGTTTCCAAAAATAGGGGTACCCCCAATCTCCACCCCAAAATGATCATTTTTAGTAGGAAAACCCATGGGTTTGTTGGGGAAACCCACCATTTTAGGAACTAACATATCCCACCTTGGGAAAAGGAAAATCATCTTCAAAATGCCATTTTTTGGGGATATGTTAGTTTCCTGCAGGGTACAGTATATCAATCCCAAATGACCAATTCTCATCTCAATTCCTCCCCTTTCCATTCCCCAAACCCAGCCACCTCCTGAGGCTTTTGCAACTGCAACATCTCCAAACCCTGCAAAATTTCACCTTCGAAAGTGTGCAGGCTTAGGCCCTAAAAAAAGGGGGTTCAATACATGGGTTACACGGGTGCATATAAACAACATGTTCATATGTAGGTGTATATATATATATATAAATATATAAATATGTATGTATGAATACATCCCAGGATGATGTTGATAAGGATTCAATTCATTCCAAATTGATGGGAACGTTTTGAGTCAACACCAGTTTGGATTCACCAACTGAACTTCAAACACCATACGAGATGTATTGAAAGACCCAATGTGCACCTTACATGATATTAAACATATTTAGAAATACAAATAAAGTACCAGGTAATCAGAAGGGGCTTAGGAGTCTGACGTCTGTGATGTAAATTGATTTTTGTTGACATGATTTGGATATAGTAAAATGCTCTTTTCTCAAATTTGATGCCCTTCATCTTTCAATCTCTGAAACATGAAAACATGGCCCGTAATTAGCTGACTGCTGCGCAAAAAAGCCATGTCGGTTCACAACTTGATATAGGTCTCCAGGTGGAAACAAAGGAGCACGAACCCAGCAACTTCAACTAATTATCTACAAGGGAAAAGCTTCACACCATCATCCTCCTCCTCCTGATCATCATCATCATCATCATCATCATCATCATCATCACCATCACCATCATCATCATCATCAGCAGCAGCA
Organism: Breviolum minutum Mf 1.05b.01; assembly: GCA_000507305.1. Classification (NCBI taxonomy): domain Eukaryota; class Dinophyceae; order Suessiales; family Symbiodiniaceae; genus Breviolum; species Breviolum minutum. The sequence goes on along the minus strand of DF242184.1, from coordinate 21,938 downwards.
GGAGCACCACCACCACCACCTCGTCATCGTCATCATCATCATCATCATCATCATCATCATCATCATCATCATCATCAGCATCATCATCAGCATCATCATCATCATCATCATCATCATCATATCACCACCACCGCATCCACCATGCATACAGGTTGCCAATCAATTCTGCTCTCCCTACTGCTCCATGTGCCATCAAATCGCGAGCAGCCTCCTGATTTAGTCCGCTCAACCACCCAGTTGAAACATATGCGATAAATGGGTTGTTTTTTCTTGAAGAACGAACATAGATTAAGTAAATTGAATGCCCTTAAAACACCACCTAGATCTTATAGATACTTGTTTGAGAGACAGGGGTAGAATATGATGGAATATGATCAGCACATTCAGCCCGTTTGTGGTGGTACCAGTTACATTTCCAAAATATGCCAAAACAGTCTAACATAGCATAGCGTACCCAGCATAGACTCTAAGACAATGCTATTCCTAGGGCAAAGGTAGTCTTCCATTTTCCATCATTTCTCCATTTTGCCAGGGCCTACATCCAATTTTTCTTTGGGTTTATTGCAGAAATGGGAAGTCGCTACTTCGCCGTTGAAAGCATGATATTCATGAAGTTCCTGAAGATCTGCAGTGTGATATGTGAGATCATCTTAGGGAGATTATCACCATCAACAAACGGAAAGAGCTAAGACCACTCCCATGGACCTCAAAATGTGGACCTGTAAACCCTCCTCACCCTGGCAGCCCAGGGTCTATCCATCTCTTGTGGGTATGAAGGCAGGGGAAAGGATATTGGAAATGTAGTATCACTTTCAAGTAGATTATATATCATGAACGTATATTATTATATATAAATAATAATTCATTTCACATGTCATTCCTACGACTTTGGATGTATCCACCCCCTTCAATAAGTATAACCCTTGCTTCACCATATCCTTCAACGTATCTACCGGGTGGTGAAACATGGAGGTCCTCCGGTGATTCTTCCACCTCCAAGAGTTTGGACACCACCAGATCCATGCTGTATCCTCAACACCCGTGGGCTGGTTGATCCGGGGAGCTGGGGAGTGAAAGGTGGAGCTGTTGATGGGTGTTTTTCAGGTGTTCTTTCGGGGGTGGTGAAATTCAGAAGGTGGTTTATTTTCGGGTTGAAAATACTTGATGACTTAGTTGAATCTTGAGATTCTTGAGGAAGAGAATGGGAAAAAAAACATGGTTCATACATCAAGAGATGATCAAGAGATGAGTTTTTTGGAGCGAAAGTCTATCAAGTGAAATGTTGCAAAGGGCCTATATGATTCTTACACTCCCGAAAACGAACATGGCTGGCTGGAAGATCCCTATCTTCAATAGGAAATGCATTTCATGGCCTCTGAAAATCCCTTTTTCCTTTCCACTGGCTACAGCTCCGAGCTTGTGCCGCTGTTTACCCCGCAACAAAAAGGCGAGGAAAAGTGATTAGGCCCTGACCCCATGCCAGTCAGGTCCCATCTGTACACCACGGGCACCGAGTGATGCCAACCACTGTACAAACTCCGGATCGTCTTCGCCTCGTGCTCCGCCGTGATGTAGTTCCCCGGCTCGGTCCACAAAGGCTGCTGCGAAGGCATGGCACAACGCGGAGGGGTAGACCTTCAAAGGTGACGTCTTCCACGCTCCGCTGGAATTCCGGCCTCGTGCACCTCCAGCAATCAGAGGCGGTCGATCACAACGGGCCATCTTGGTCTCCCCCAACCGTCTCCGCAGAGTCGGAAGATGAGCCACCAAGAAGTCCGTTGGTTTGATCGCCCTTTGCCCCCATTCCCATTGCTTCAGTCGAAGACGTAGAACTCCCGGGGCCCGTAGTAACCATCTCGTCTGTGGGATTCGCCAAGTTGAAGCGTAGCTCTGGTCACTTGGCTCTGCGGGGTGCTCCACCAGCACACTGACGAAGAGAACAATAGCCCAAGCCACCAATACCAAAGTCCGCTGGTATAGAAGATTGCCAATCTCGACCTGAAGTTGTTCCCGCAGTGTGAGCTCCGGAATTCCCCATAGGTACTGCGAGCTCCTCAAGGGCCGTGGAGCGTGACGCTCATCCTCCACTGGTTGGTGCCTTGCGCACGACCACGTCTCGCAAGGAGGGCCAGCTTGTAAAGCCAGAATCCGCCCTCCTTTCAGGAGGTCCAGCAATAGCTTGAAGGTGGCATCATTTGTCAGGTCACCTTTGTCACGGTGGTGGACCAGGTCGAAAGGGATGGTCACCACCCGGTAATCGCCCCCAACCGTCAGCTTCTGAGCCCACCAGTCCAAGTCTCCCTCACGAGAATGCCCGCTGAAAAGGTGCAGGATGTAGTACGTGGGCACGTCCATCAGAATCCCGCAACGTGGGTCTAGTGGTAGAGGTCCTTGGACACCGAGCTGCACCTTCGTGTCTGCGTCTTCAGCTTGGCACAGCCGAATGGTCTCGGCTGGATGGGTCCACGCTTCAAAAAGCGGGGTGGTGAGGTGGCCAGGTCTGGCGGGATGCAGTGGCCGGGCTGGTGGCTCAACCTGGTCCGGACGGTTCATCCTCCTGGTCTGGTCCTTCGGGGACGAAAGCCCAAGTTCACGGAGCCTCCCTATGCAACTGGGTAGTAACCCTCCCTGAAATTAACATAGCCCCTGCCAGGAAGCTACTCCAAAAGGGAAACTAGTCTTCCAACCATCCATCTTCAGCCAGTTGCCATGTTGGTTTCAGACAGGGTAGTCCCCTACTAAAGGTTTACAGGAATCCTCTGCTAAACATGCAATAATCCTGGTGGTCATTGTTACTGGGAAGGTGCCACACCCCAGGCCCCCAAGGCCTTGCGCATAAGACTCGGTGAATTTGCGTTCCACGTTCAGGTAATGTTCCTTGGATTCCGGGAGGATGGAAACCCTGCAAAACACACATCCCTTAACCAGGAAACAAGGCCGTATTCGTCGAGACACTAGGGGAACATTAGGGTTGTAAACCACTATTGTCCCTTGAGCATCCCCTAATATATAAGGTCTTCTTTTTCGGGAAATGGGCCAAGAGGTTCACAGCCTTGGCTGCAACATGCTTTTGCTTGATGAATTCGCACTTGCGAGTTGCGGTTCTAAGGAAAGGATACAAATACACTTTTTGCTGGGGGGTGCCGGGGGTATAGAAACAGGTTCATTGAAAAAGATATATGCTGAACATATTACTGCGAGGTGATATACACTCCCTGAAACTAACAGCTGGCACCTGAAAATAGGCCATCCCAACAGGAAACTCCATCTTCCAACCATCCACTTTCAAGGGCGAACATCTTAGTTACAGGGAGGGTATAATTTGCAGAAATATTAACCATTAAAACATATTAAAGCAACCCAGAGCTCTAATCAGCTGGCTATTCAGTGGAAAAATCACCTTTGCTTGAGGGCATCTTTGAGAATCTACTGGCCCCAAGCAGACTGAATGACCCTCCACTTCACAACACCAAAAAAAAATGTCATACAAGCATTGCCATTGGACACCGGCCTAAGAACCCAAACATGGAGGATCAATTATATATTATATAATATATACATATATATCACTTCTCAAACTTAAAAAACCTTCTTTTTTTTGGGAGCAAGCAAAACTTTTGCCATCTGAACTCAGGGTGGGGTGGGCATCGATGCCACAACTGGTGACTTAAAATCACTTCCCAAACTTCATGGGTCGTTGAAAGTATGGTTAAAGTTGAAGTTTCTGAAAACAGTCATATAGGTGTTTCCTTAAATGGTGGTACCCCCAATCTCCACCCCAAAATGATAAGTTTTAGTAGGAAAACCCATGGTTGTTGGGGAAACCCACCATTTTAGGAAACCCCCATATCATGTCATTTCTCTCCTCGTTCTTGTTTGACAAGTTCTGCAAGGTGATTTCTTTCTAAATGGTCGGATATCTACCGGTACCTTACATTGCCTTACCATTTTTCAGCATGTGAAATGATCTCCAACCAAAGGATTTCAAGGCCCAAACGTATGGTCGGCGGCCTAAAACACTCAAAGATTCAGAAGATTCCTGAAGCCTCCTTAAACCTTGTTACCAACTTCATTATCAACACATAAGCTTTGTTCATCAACGTCCGACTAGTCCCAGTTAGCAACGAAACTATCCACCAAGCTTGCAAAACCTCAAACTGGTTACAAATTCAAATCCCATCAAAGTTGCTTTCTTCATGCTGACTTCCAACCCAAAACTTACCATGCCGGCAAAAAAAAACGTATATAAAGATTCACACCAAGCTGGCGGATATTTCACAAAAAATTGTGTAGAATTTATTTCAAAGGTACTAAAGAAGCCAAGGCATGCTCCAACTTGCTTCCAAGCTCATCCTGCCGAAGGAGGTCCCCCAAGCATGAAGCTTATAATTATAGGTATATATCGCGAATATCTGGGTTCCGAAACCGCCAGGTTTCTCCGGGGGATACAATGCAACCGTTGCACATCGTTCCAACCCATTGCATGTACCAGTCGTATATCAAAAATATCTAGAGATATATCAATATCAAAATACCGGAGGTTTCATCTCAAACACTTACAAGTCACCAGCAACTCTTCTTGATCTCTTTCCAAATTTTCCCATTTTTCCAAAAATCCATCCCAATCTTTGTCATTTAAAAAAAAAGCACATCTGCATTCTCCTCCTTCAATAAGTCTTGTGCCAATTCTTTTGCATCACCTTGTGCTGCGTAACCATCCAATGCCAATTTGACTTTCTCCAGGGCCATGGTCCCACTGGGACCACCAGTCCCACTGGATGCCGATCCGTTGGTAGCAAGGCGAAAGGAACCCGTGAACATACCCAGTTGTGGAGCGCTACTCGGATCATCTAATTGAAGCCTTCGGTCACAGACGACGAAAAAAAAAGTGGTTGGGGATGACTGGATACAATGGGAGGTAGGGGTGATGGACCGGGATTTTTTTTGGCAGAAGTCTATATAGGATGTTTTTTTGGCAGAAGTCTATATAGTGATTAAAGATCCAGTTTCCATATGAATGGATTCTAATTCTTAGGTATTAGCATAAACACACCAGATCTTGTCCTGTTCCACAAAATACATGACAAAACAACGACAAAAACAACGAGGATTAAAACATCTATTATTCCATCCCTTTGAAGGCCTAACAAACTGTTGTTTTCAAACGCTATCTTCACCAAAGTCATCCGATAACTCCATCCCTTCCAGCCTGGCCAAAAGTTCCCCTGCAGCTACAATGCTTCCAGGACCCTTCAAGTGCTTCACTTGTCCAGCAGCACCGGCCTCACCGTTGGGAGTAGGGCATCGACCTTCCCTAAGCCATAGGATCCATGGCACTGATATATTGACCTACTAATTTACCATTAAAAACATCAACCATTCATGTAGGTAAATATATCAGTGCCATGGATCCTATGGGGAACACTTACATATCCTCAGCCGGCACTATTGAAGATGATGATTTTACTTTTCACAAGGTGGGATATGTATGGGATGTGTTAGTTTCATGGAGGGTACAACAGATCTTGATGTCAAAATAGGAAATTCCACAAAATTCTAAAACACAAAAACAATCTTCGGGGGTGAAAATAAACGATGGCTATGAAATCGCCCCAAATTCGATAAAATTTAAGCATTTGGCCACGGAATCCCGAGTGATGATTCGCCATCATCATAATGAAGATTTGCTGTGGATCACTACAACCAAATTAGGGGGAAGGACACAAAGGATCACTTTGTTGATGCCGACTGTGGTTCGTTAACGCGTGCCTACAACTGCCATCAAGTCTTGTTAACATACTTTGACTTGTGCGCACTGCACATGTATCAAATTGTTTGTTCAAGGAATGACATGGTTTCAAACACTCTGTTTCAAAAACACATGGCACACCAGCACCCCTCCTCTTATAATATACACTGATGGTACAGCTGATGCATGGTACATTGACCAACATCAGAGTTTCATAGGACTATGTTGAGATACAACATTCATCAAGCTCTCAAATCCTTGAGCTAAATGAGTCGAAAGTTGTAGGCTTCATGATCTTTCTCAAACTCAAAGTTTAACCTACAACAACATCCAGGTGTGTTTCAACATGACAATCCTCAACGTCTCTGCTATTTACTTCAATTTCCTACGTTTTCTGTTTGTTTTTTTTCATTGGCACCTTCAATGGCATCACCATTTTCATGGCTTCTAGTTCCACATACGCTTCACCCTTCTGTACCGTACCACCTGGAATGTAAGGATAGCAGTGTTTTGCCACGTGGGTGTAGACACTTCCATGGGAGTCGACCACAGTGAACATTGGCATATCATTTCCAGCTTGACAAATTGGCAGGATATTAGATCACATTAAGTGTATGATGAACTTTATTTGGATAGAACTCACATCTATATAAACTATTCTGATGTTTTGTCATTATTCTTAGTGTTCCTATGTCCATGACACTGTTCTGTCCAGAAATCAACCTCCTCTTTACCTTGACATTGCCTATCTTTGCCGAAAGAATATGGGACTTTTCATGGTGAAAATCAAGTGCCTCCGACCAAGTTTGGTTCCAGACCGGGTGATTTGGGGGATTTTTGAGGGGAGATTACAAACACAATCACATCAATCACATACATGCTTTAGTGGGGAAATGTATCTGAATGTCTCGAATATGCTTCTCCAAAAGCAGGAGCCCATAGAGAGACTAGCAAATTACTCTCAGCAGCGGCTGCTGAAAATCAACATGACCTATAATGAATCATGATAGTGACACGTACTTCATTGATTTCATTGTATCTTAAATCCCTTCAAAAAAGCGATTTCAAAAAACATTGACACATTAACACGTCTGACACAGATTTTAAATGATCAAACATCTTGCTGCCGAGATACCTTCAGGCACCACATAGCCTCAGGTCAATAAAAATATGTGGCACCCAGCATGTAAGATTAACATTCGCATAGCATCCTATGGTATTGGAAGTGATCTCTGATCCCATAGTTTTCAGTGTTCAACAATGTGAAAACCATGGAAAGTTGGGTAAATTTTGGTGTTTGCCAACCCGTCAAATTCCTGAAATGCGGTATTTTGGTATGTTTCCCTTTACAAACTACACTACCTTTTGGTGTGACACCATGGTTTGCTTAGATTTAAAAAAAACATCATTGATGTACTCTATAGATCCAAACCTCTGGTCAACTACAAAGGATCAACACTTGGATCTAGTCCCATGCCGTTGATAGTCATCCATCCCTCAAGTTCATTGTCAAGATCCTGGTTGAATTCTTCTGCAGGAAAACAAAAGCACTCACAGCAATGATTTTGTATGGAAGTCTGTATGCAAAAAGAAATGAGTGTCTGAATAGCAGTGGAGCCATCAAAAACAACAATCCTGATTACTATATAATACCCATATTTTGAACACAAAGCATGTAGCAAACATGCAACCCTCCCCCCAAACAAGGATACAGTACTGTGTTATACTCGAAGGAGAATCATCATCAAATAGCACCATTTGTCCCATCGTTTCTCCCGCCCCAAAAATCCTCTCGTTCTCCAAGCGACGCAGTACCTTCCCATTGAACTCCGAACGCAGCTCAGAGGGATCGAAAAGGCTCGGCAGCAAGACCTTACAAAAACGCAGCCGTTTTCGTGCGCCAAACGGCAACACCATGTTTTTTTGAACAGAAATGGCTACATCCGGAATCCTTACCTTAAAGAAAGGAAAGTTGTGATTGGGTTTCCATGCAAAGAAAAAAATCAGGGTGTTTACTTGATCTGTGTTGTTTTGAGATCCACTATAGGACCTAGGATCAACATGTCTCTTAAAAGTTGTTTCACAGCATTTCATAGTATTTCTGAACATCCAGCTGCAGAATCACCTTGGATTTGTCTGAATGCAAAGGATGAAATTAGCACCTGAATTTGTCTCAGCGAAAAGCAGGGTACAAAATGGTTCCCCAAAACTACCTTAACTGATCTTATCAAGTGAAATCATGTAGTGTCCCATGCATCCTTGCATGTTTTGCATGATTTTTCTTGTCAGGTGTACAGCACATGGCAGGAGGAATGGACCATTGACTTACATCTCCAACATGACCCACCAGGGTGGGAAAAACCTATATGCAAACGCAAACCACAGTCTGATATAGCATCTTTATAGGAAAAGGTAAACATCTCTTGGGCCTTAAAAAATAGGGTTCCCTTCATACAAATGAATAGAATATCTACCCGCTGTGATCCAGGGTTTTGGCAACCCCTTGAAGTATCTCCAGGAAAAACGCCCCGCTGTTTTTCCTGAAGTAAAACGCCATGGCACCGTACCAACACCTTGCAAGCGCAAGCGTAGACCCAAGGCTTCTTCGGTGCCCGAAACCTTCATCACGGAACCATCCTAGGATGAGATGATGGCTCGTCAAATTGGATCATTTCCCCAAGGTTCATACGGGTGAAAACTGAAAATATGTGAAGCTTCACCACCCAGTTTGTGAAATGTGGTTGCTCCTTTTAAAGAAACCAATGTTGGTACACCTCATACTATGTCTATAGTAACAAAAAAGTCTACACCTAGCTCATAATGTTTATCAATTGATGAGATTATGCGAAGGCCATCCATATTTTTCATCAACAATTCAACTCTTGGTTGTCCAAGCCTCAAGTTGAGGCTTGGTCATCTTGAGATATCTTGAGTGCTGGGATGGGTATCAAAAATCTCAGGTATATAGTGAAGTCATCAACAACCATGGGGCTGTACATTTCACCCTGGCAACCCCTGGGTTTTCACATTTGGCCTCCACAACATGAAATAGCGACAGTGGAAACAACACGACTTTAAAAAATAGAAACGAACAAAGAACAAAACAACTACTACCAACCAAACTACACTTGATTATAATCCCAGCTAATCAAGTTCACTTGTTTTTTTGTTGGGTGGTGGCATCAACAAAAACTGATGACAACCACTGCAAGTCATCAGCTCTTTGCTAACAAGTTTCAACAGATACCAAGAAAGAGTTGTCAGGCTGCACGCGTACCTCCAAGCAAAAAAAACACATAAACTCTGTGAGTGAACCGATGGCGAAAAAAAACCCTACACCCTTGAAAGTTAACATGAAACACACAAAATGTACACCAAAAATGTAAGTTTGGAAGATGATTTTCCAAAATGGGTGCTTTTTAGGTTCCAGCCGTTCAGGATGTTTCAGGGGCCCCGTGACATGATCCGAGGACCCTTTACTGCTGATCTACACGATGGAAACATACCCTCCCATATAACAAGTATGGACATGAATAATACATCTACAAATGTTTTGGGTATTAATTACATAATCTCCCGAAACTTCAAACAAGTACCTTAAATTGTCATCTGTTGGACTTGAATCACGCGAAAAAGACAGTTAAAAACCTTGAATCAACCCATCATATTACCCTCCCCAAAACTAACATAGCCCACTGAAAATAATTCTTACCAACCATGTTAAGGTGTCTACATCAGTTTTAAGTTTTTGGGTTGTGCATCATATCCAAAAAACAAGCTTCACTCAGCCCCCCCAACCCAAAACATTTGATATCACATACACCCAACCTTCACTACTCCTCGGAAAATCAACACATTAACTTAAAAGATCACATACACATACATATACGTGTATATGTAATAATTTCAAAATATATATCAATATCTACAGACAATTGTTTAAAAGGAGAAAAATCATAATCTTCCAATCCACCTCCTTTTAAGTTGGAGGTTCCTAGGGTATAAGCCCCCTATCAACCACAACTTCCGACGGCTTCCTCCTCCGGCCTGCGCTTGGAACTTGGCACCCGCCACCGTCAGGTCATAGCGGTCCGGAGCCACGCGTCGAACCATGAATCTGGGGGGTTTAGGGGAGGGTTTAGGCACCAAAAAAATCCACGGTCAAAATGTCAAAATGATGTTTTTTTCAAAAACTGATGGGCATGATTTAAGTTGATAATGTTTATCAAAATGATGCAATGATTTATGTTGTTTTATTGTTTGAGTGTCCACATGTTTCAATTGAAATGTTGCCTCCTTACGTTTTTCACATCTTTCAACCTGCACCCACTCTTTTAAGGCGACACTCCAACAAACAAATCCTGGAAGAAACATCCATAAGCTCCAAGGCTGGCTAGACATGTTACATCACAACTTGCTTCAATTTACCCTTTTCCTACATCCACTTTGTTATCACTTTTTTTTGAGCTCCAAAAAATTCATTCAACTGTCCCAAACATACTATCTCGTTTTTCAGCTCCAAAATAAATTTGATTCAACTGTCCCAAACATGTCGTACACCCAACCCCATTTCAGGAGAAACATATTACATACAAAATGCTCATCTTTCAGCAAAAATATTCAACAAATCTTTCCAATGATTCTTTGGTGAGCCAACTTTAACCACTAAAAAATTCCACCAAACGCCATTTCACCCATGCTGAGTCAGATTAAATCCCATAACTTCCCCAAAAAAAAACCTGATTTGTTTTCCGGAAATCTTTGGATTCCGGGAAATTTCCCATTCCAACAAACCACCATTTGCAGGTTGACGAGACCAACCAACCCTGACGGTTTGTTTGGAACGGTCGAATCTGCTCCAAGGTGCTGGAACTTATGCCCCTCGAAGGCAATCTCCAAGTCGTCCAAGGTGGAATTCCCTACCTTCCAACGGAAGAGATGATGGTGCCCCCAAGGAATGGGGACGAACGGCACGGCATAGATTTACCCCACATGGTTGCTTAGATGTATATGGTAAATGTATGGTAAATGTATGGTAAATATACCGTACCAGTCCCATGGATCAAAACTGGGATATATACGGTTAATCGAGGGTTTATTGATTCATAACATTACATCTTATCATATCAGATCATCATCAGCTGCAATCACTCACTTATCAACAAGTTACGATAAATTGGTTTGGTTTAAAAAGATTGGTTGTAGTTGTAATAGTTGACAAATTTTTGGGTAGGATTGGTTACTCCTTAAGGTTGGGTTATTAGAATACATGTATAATACTATTTTTTTGGCAAGTCCCAAACCGTAGGAAGTCCGTTATCAACGGATTCCGTTTGAATCGGAAAGGATCAAACCTCAACTTCGCCAAATAGGCATATCTTTCATCAAGATGGGACCAACCCAGGATGGATTTTCGTCAGTCACAAATTGAAGGTTTATATTTTAAGGATTCCCTATATACTCTAAAAATGTTTCATGTCATGCTGGGTTGTGACGAGCCTTCGCATCCTGGGGCCTGAGGGGAGTAGGTAGATCCAATGCATCTATCACAGATATATATCCATTTCAAGTATCATTTTCCACCACCTGGTCGAGTTTAGACCCCCAGCACATGTTATCCATGTATCATCTAAAGTTTCATTCATAGAATTATTCTGGTTCTGGTAATTAATAGGTGGTAGGGATTACATTAATTCGCCAGGAGGCAATATATACTTGGTATACCAGAGGTTTTTTTCCTGCCAAGTGGGTGATTTATATGCTACCATCTTTGACGTTTGAACCTGAAAAATCCATAAAAATCCGTTGTTTCCACCACCTGCAAAAATTTCCCCCCCCCCGCCACCTGATGTAGAAGTCCCAGGCGTCGTTTGGCAATGGCCTCCGCCAAATCCTGGTCCCTCACCTTCGGGGTGTAGTTCAAGCTGACGGCTTGGACTGGTTTTGCTGGTAAATCAAACCCATAGGATCCATGGGATGGGAAGATTTGCCTACATTTTGGGGTAATTTTTTGTTGGTTAATCTGGCTTAAATTTATGGTTAAAATGGCTAAAATGTATGTAAAAAAATATACTGCCATACCATGAATCCTATATGCGAAAGGGCAAAAAATAACGAAGCAATGGGGGCAACACCAACACTAGGACTTTTTGGTAAGTTTGGGGATTTACATTGGACTTACATGGTTGGTCTGGTGATCTTAAAGATATTTAAACACGCTATAACTCCAAGCGTGGAAAAATATGATAATATGATGATACCAATCAGATAACAAGGGATCTGAGAAAAAAAAACGTCGGAGGGATGGCAAAAGAAATGAGGCAATCATCTCCTCTTAAGGCGGGCATGGATGGCATCTCTTGTCGACTTTCCTTCGTCCAATTCTGAGGCAAGATGTTCTTTTGCACATCCCAAATTCCCCCCCAAAAATGTCATCAAAGATCCATTAACAAAAAAACATGTCATCATCATGTTACACTTCATTCCAAAAAAACAAAAGTCTGTTATATACTGCAACCTTCAAATTGAAAGCACGAAGGGTTTCGTCTATTAAAACATGTTTTGGGGGGCTTAAAGCTCCACCAACATCCCCAACATCCTTCCACCAGGCCAACAGCCTGAAATTGCCGTACCGCCCGGAAGACGGCCGCATAGAAGACCACATCTAGCTTCCTTGGCCAAATGCCGGGGTTGGGATGCCTCTCAACCTTTGACAAAAAATTTACCTCAAAAAATCCCAATGTTTTTTCACACACATAAAACAGCAGATACTTTATGCAAAAAACTGCTAAACCCTTGGTCGAAAAGCAAACGTTCGAAGATGTATCTCCTATTAGAAATTGGTGATTTTCCCATTGCCCATCTTACTTTTGGAGGGGGAAACATCTTAAAAAAGGATCACCAAGATCAACTCAAAGAAGAAACCATAGGATACATATCCAATCATGGAATCGTATCCTGGATCTTGATACTTCTATTTTGCATCAAAGTAAAATACATAATGTAATGAAACTATTATATCCCAAGCTGAACTTTTTGACATGTAAGGTTTCATGGAAAAAACATTTGCTATCAGCAAATGTGCGTCAAATACAGGAATCAAAAACAAACCAAGACAAATGTTCAGATCATGTTTGGAAGATTCCTGTATTCCCTAAACCACCTAACTGAGTGGGTGAGGTCGGCTGAGGGTCTTGTTCACTACTCATTGCTACCGAGTATCCAAAGTATAGCTAACACAAGATTCGGAGTATCAAACCTAAAGTAGGTATCGTTTCCCCTCCACAATACATATTGTCATGAATGTAACAAGTCACCATAAGGTCTGAAAAATTCACACTCACCCAGGTCAACACTTTGTCTAGGATCTCATATTTCACCTTCACCGTTTTCTCTCGGATCATTCCATCCAACCAGCTGGTGTCAATGGAATTCATTCGAAATGCCTGGCACCACTTTCAGGGTCCACCCGAAACGGGTGGAAAGTAATTCAAGAGGGATCATACTCTTGATGGTTCAGAAATCCGGCGTTCACCAGTTGAGGTTGGTAGTTTATCGCGTTGTTTACAGGGTTTATTATATCCGAGGTGGTTGTTTGGGATTCCTTCCATCAACAGTATTACCAGCCTGGTACGTAGATAATTGTACATGTAAACACCGCCCAAGCTGCTTAGCTATACCAGGAGGTCATAGCATACCACAAGCAGGGAACTAACATATGAAAGATATAGTCCTTATTATGTTGACATCCTTTCCCAAGCAACGAGACCGTGACACCCAATCATCAATGAACACTCTTAAAACTTCCAGCACTCAAAAAAATCATCCAATTGGTTTCCTAAGAGGTTGTTTTCATGTGTTTTTCCCTCACTTGTCCTGGAAATCTAAAGGGAATCTTCCCCAATGCCTCCCCCCAAGAAATATATACAAGGCCCTAATAAGTAATAAGGCCTCACTCTTAGGAGACACTTGTGATTCATAATCTAAGGCCGGTTATATACTTCTTGGGTGGACAAAACCATGGGCATTCTTCGGGTAGCACCTGGTGGAAACTGCCTCCAACGAAATCACCCCAACCTCCGACCTCCGTCCGCAAAAGCTCCACTAAATATTTGATGGGAGTTCGGATTTGCCCAACAACCTCCAAGTTGCTGAGCGCCAGCACCTTGACAAAGGGAAACAACTGATGGATCCCTAGGAAATAACATGATCTAACCACCGAAACCCACAGGATTCCTGTACACATTCATTTGCCACTGTAACTGGGTAAGGGTTAGATCCAAAGGATCTGTGTTTTTATCCTGATATCACTTGAAAATAAACAAATTCAACATGTTTTTCTTGAAACATAATCTAAACTAAACACACATTGCTGATGTTGATGTTGTGAAGGAAGCGCCTGCCTTGTTGTTTTTGTTCCAAAAAAGGTCATAAGGTACACATGTTGGAGGCTTGACTGCTGACTGTTCAACAAATTAGCAAGGGGTAAATTTCATGTATTCATTGCTGGCATATTGTTGTTGCTTCCACTTTCAAAATAAAACATTTAGCCCATATCTAACCATCTTGAGGAAAATCCATCGTTCTTTAAATATCTTACTGCTGGAAAATTGAAACATCCATTTTTAACCCCCCACAACCAAAATCAGTAATATAAAAACATATCCCATCTTCCCAACATTTTTTGTTTTGAACAAATGATTCCTGAAAAACATCCCATCTCCCATCTTCCCCTTTTTTTGTTTTCAGAAAATGTTTCCTGTGTTTTATCCAACCCCATCCCCTTTTAGTCCCAAGGCGCTAAGGTCTTCCGTGCTTCCTCGCGGTTTTCGCCACGTGCGAACAAATGTCCAAACTGCGAGTCAGCGAACTCGTGGATGGCAGCATGGGTCCAAACCTGGCTTTCTAAGAGAATCCCCAGGCATCCCCAAATGAAAGTGAAGGTGCGGGGTCTTGGGAGATGACTCTGTTGGAGCATACCCAAGAAATTTCCAGAAATCCCCAAATGCTAAGGAACTCCGAATCATCAACTGTTGGGTATCGGGGTCGTTTTCCTATGTTTCAGGGGTATGTTATGTTGGATATTTTTTAGATAGGTTTGGTGAGGATTTTCTTGGGTTGCTTATATAGCTTCGGTTTTAACCCCGATGATTGGTGACTGTTAGTGGGGGGGGAGGTAGTTGCCATGTATAGCTTATAACCAAGACAAGAATATGTATATATAGATATATATACATACCATATGTACCCATACCATCCATGGGACTGGTATATCTACATACATGAATGGTTGATTCTTTATGGTAAATGTAAGAAATGGATAGTATGATGAATATACCGCGGACAATTGCTCATGGTGAAGTGCACACAGCAGAAAGCAGTGTGGCACCCGCGAAGTCTGTTCTGGCCCAACTGCGCTCACCACATTGGGCGGGCTAAATCACAGCACTTGCGATAATTGCGATTCCGAAGAACGCCTGAAACCGCTTCCTGGAGAGACTGTACGAACTCCAAAGGAAGTGCTGCATAAAAGCCGTCAATAGGCAGGATGATCCCAAGACTAACCTTTGCCTGCTTTGGATAACAAATTCCAGTGCAACCACAGAACTTAAAACACGAAATCAAAACCTCCCTAACACACTTAAAACAATAGGCAATGGTGGGTCTCTCATATCGATCTGAGAGGGTGTTCATTTCCATCGACCGAGATGAGGGGGATTGAAAAGGCCAGGGCATGTTCCCGAAACGAAAAAGTGCGAACGTAAGTTCGAGGTAACTGAGCTTGTATGCCCTGCTACCCGAAGCACTCCAAGTTTTGATCCAACTTAAGATCAACAAAACAAAATCAGAAGGAAAAGCCTTGTGTGAAAAGGCGCCTTCTTGAATCAGGTCAGTGTCAAAACTATACATATCGAAAGTGACCTGGTCATCAACAAAACCGTCGTCATGCTGCAGAGGGCCTAAATTAGGCTGTGCCACTTCATCAATTCCATTGGCCTGGTTAAAGGCCGCCTTTGAAATAGAAGTCCCTCAATCGCTTCAGTGTACACCAAATGGACGAGGTATGTTCTACCGCCTGGTCAAATGTACACCAAATGGACGAGGTATGTTCTACCGCCTGGTCAAAAGTCTGTTGGAATGATGGGCTACGCGTCATGTTGTGGAGAGACACGAGATGGTCAACCCGATCATTCCACAGCTTGAACCATTCCTCAAAAGGGCTTGTAAGTTTGGTCGCACAAAGGTGTGACGGAGCCCACTTCACAAAGCAATCCAAATCCCCCAATCAAATGAGGCAATCCAGAACACGTTCCCAAAGGCCAAAATGTTCCCAATGTACCGGCACTGCAAGACACGACTTCAAGTATCCCAAGCTGTCCGTCACAAATTTGCTGTCCATCCGCACACAAAGGGAGCATCTGTGGAAAACTTGCCATTGTAAAGTCGCCAAAGCTCCCAGCATTTCTGCACGATCGCTCGTCTGCAGTAATCCAGGAACATGGCCACGTGCTACCACCATACCCGGTGAAGCGTTAACCTCTCCCCAAGCCGCCATGCTATGAACCCCGTCGCTGGAGTAAAAAGCAGTCCCATCAGTAAAAACGTGTTGCAAAGTAGAATCCGGATTGGGTCCCGATTCGAACGTCATTGTCTTGTCCGGGATGTCCAGAAGCGCATGTTTTAACCGGAGATCACAAATTGATCGAGACGGCAAAAGATGGCCACACATTGCAGAGCTTGAAGAACTTCCACCATGAAATTCCCATCCAGGGATATCAGCTCGAAGATGGGAGTATCTAGGGCAGGACAACCAGTGAAACTGGCTATCCGGTACATTGCAAAGCACGCAAACCCCTTCTTTTGCGCAGTCAAACTTCGCCTGTGATGAAGCCGAGCAAAAGGAACCACTTTGACCAGTGACTGTTGTAAGGGGTTCAGATTTTTATGCAAAGGTTGTACAAGCTTCGAATCAAGTCCAGCAAGATCAGTCATTGTCTTACGATGGTGAGCCCTTTGAGCTATGTACTGGTACCATGCGTCAGTCAAAAGGTCAACAAGTGCAGCACTTGGAAGAGAGAGCAAATGGTGACGGGAGGTTCAACACGCCAATCGACTTGATTCAGGACATGGAGAAGCTGCGAAAAAGGACCAGCCAGGAGGGAACCAGCAAATGAGGAGTGGAACAAATCCCATTGCTGAACCAAGAGGGGTTCTTTTCTTGCAAGACGACGGAAAGTAGTAACCGTATTGTGCAGCAACCAACAACCCGGATCCGCCATGGGGGAATCACAAAGGCTGAGACAAAGATAAGGATTTGTGCCAGCTTTATAGTTGCGCCGAAAGGGTTGCAGGGTTCGATGGTCGCCTGACTTCACCGACTGCCTGGTGGCTGGTTGAGGTGGCTCGAAGCAAATGCCTTGCAAACGCATCGGCGCTGCGTGCGGCACCACCATGTTGCTGCACTGGGTTGTCCAATCGCCGCAAGAAGGCAGGAAAATGACCCTCCCACTGTGTCAGGTGCACGAGCCGACTTTCACAGTTGTCCAGAATAGTGTCCAACGTCGCGATGCTTCTGCGCACATTGACTTCAAGGACGGGACCCAAGTTCTCGAAGAGGTCTGCGGGCTCGTCATCAGGGTTCATGACAACAAGCACTCGCTCCGTCTTAGGCACTTCCCGAAGTAAACATTTCTGAATTTCTTCAGAATTGCCTCCATTCTCGCAACACGGAGTCTGAGACTTCAGATCGCTGGTATGATAAATGTAAACACATGAAGTTGTTGTAGAAAAGTCACTTGCCAGTGGGGAAAATGTTAAGAAGATGTTATAAATATAAATGTCACATTTAACTCATATAAAATATGTCATATCTTATAAAAGTAGTTTACTTTCCACTAGGGACATATCATACAACGACAATACAAGATGATCAAACATATCTCACAAAAAAACATGTCCTATCCCATGTCTCATCCAATCAATAGCTGATCAACCTATCCCCATAAACGTAACCCCCCTCAGAAATAAGAGTTTAATCAGGCCTTATTAAGGGAAACCAATGATTAATACTGTCAATAGAAGAAATCCTGCACTACCTGACATGTCTGAAACCCTGCAAATAATGAGACATTTACCATATCAACTGGTTAACCAGATTTCTTACATCATAAATAAAGCCCTGAAAATCATCTTCAAATCAACCTACCCACTGCTGCAGCTAAGGCACGCTAAAATAACCCCAGCATGCCACAGAGCTCTGAAATTGGATTCGGTCGATCCTGAGACGGGTCAACCTACCCCACCCCTAACATACCCCCCCAAAAAAATAAGGCCTTCCCTTAATAAGGCCTCATTAAACCCTTATTTTTTTGGGGGGGGTCCTTTTCCAAGGAAATGCATCAACCTATTCTGGATGTTTCATTTCCTTAGTCTATAGGAGTGTAGTTAGATCCTAAAGCTAAATCCTTTTGTCGAAATGAAACCCCTTGTTGCATTGCTAAAACACTTTTTTGAGGGTGACCTCGGCTGAGGTCGTTACAATTTGCGCAAATTAACATAATGAGAGACATTAAGTATCGTATCTTGTACAACTAATATCTACGAGTACGTTTGATGTATATAAATCTCTTCTTCTTCATACTTCTATACTTCTACATGCTAAGACTCAGTATATAAGTTGCTAGGAAAACTCTCTTTTCCTTAATGAGTGAATAAAGAGTGGTGTTCCTTTGCTGTGTTACCAAAGAGAAATAAATACAACATCTACATGCCAATATCAAATGACAAAAAAAGCTGCAACTTCTTCAAAAGATTCAAAATCCTTCCAAAGATCATCCTCTTTTCAACATGTTCCTGTCTATTTTGCTGGCAGTCTATATCAAAAGACGGCATCAAGGAAATCCTTGATTCTGCCAAAGCTGCTTTCCGCTGGTTGGTTTGAAACCATCATCTGGATTCTCAGCAGTGATGCGACTTGCGATACAATGAACCTGCAAGGCGTTACTGATACAATGGTAAATAACCGACTTCTGTACAAAGTGATATGGGTAACAAGGCTTAGTGCAGCTTGTATCGTCATCCTGTTTTATCATATCTCAACTTACCACACAACTGGTAAGAAAAATGCAGCATGTCAGCATGTCATATCCTTACTTACATTTGAATATTGGTGCTGCTCTCCACATGGTGTTTTTTTGTTCGAAAAGGTAATGACCATCAAACTTGCAAATTGTCCGTCTATTTGTGATCAACTGAATCAATTCATGTTGTACTGCATCTTTGCAGGGAAACAAAAACGTAACTTATGTCTCAGCTTTCCAGGTCATGTTGCGAAACCATAACTACTTATTATCATCATTATAGTAGTATCATTGTTATTAATCATCACTATTACAGTATCATTGTATCATCCTATACATAGATGCACATCTCAAAACTAATTCATATGATTCATCTCTGGGTTTCGGCCTTCAAACACACACAGTATCACCTTCACTTTTTCTTGGTTTCCTTGCCTTGGGATATACATAGTCATCCTTCATGAAGTCGATCTTGGAAGTATCTGAAGGCGCCCTTCCTGACAAAGAGTGGATCAGTTGGTCGTCAGAGAATCAGTTGACCTTATAGAATTATTCTGGTTCGAACGTAAAGGGTGGTAGGTAGTATATAATCATCCAATAGGCAGTATATACGACTTATATACCAGGTATATATAACTTATGTACCAAATATAGTCCTTGCCTTCTAGGGGGGGGTTTAAAAAAAACCTAGCACCCTTTACGTTCGAACCAGAAATTTTCCATTGATTTAACACATCCTCCCGGAGATCTGAAACACCACAGGTGTTGCGACCCGATGTCCAGATCTTCGGGATCAACAACAACAACAACAACAAAAAACCCAAGCCATGAAATCCATAGATGTTCTTACACAAAAAATGATGATTTGTATACTCACTTATTAATAAATATGATTAAATGCAGGGTCTGTGGAGTTCACCCTTTCCTTTCTATGAAGGTGCTTTGTTAATTAAATGATTCACTTAAACTTCCACGAAAAATGATCCGAGTTTCTCAGACAGGTTGGCAGCCTTTCAACTGACAACTTCAAGGAAATAAAACCAAAGTTTAGTTTAGCATGGAGGTGTTTTTTTGGGGGGGTGTTTTTGTGGGTTTGGAAGTTGTACCAAAACATTTCCCATACCATCCATGTATATTTACCTACATTTGGTTGATTTTAATGGCAAATGTAGGTAGATATACCATACATGGATGCTATGGATTTGTTTTTTTCCAATAAATTTCCCAAGGATCCATAAAAGCATCGTACTTGTGGCATTCGATCCAATGGAATTCCCATCGCCACTTGCAGTTGAGTTGCAGGTAAATTCCTCAGATCTCCGTGCAAAACTTAGGATCCATGTAGGACGGGAATATTTACCAAGCCATTTCCCATTGTTCATGTGGCCAGTTTTATCCATTTTTCACCTTTTATGTAGGTAGATAATCCATACATGGATCCTATGGAAAAGGCTTCTTGAGGGAAAATCTTTAACCCAAAGCTTTTGAAGAAACTTGAAATTCATGTGTTTTTTTGCAATGGAATCTCCTTCCATAAAGTCCAAGTGTACATATATGTCTATCTAATATGACAATTCATCAGCCTTAATGTTTTCTCCCTATGAACGATGATGTCTAGTGAGGCCAGAAGTGTGAATTTCAATAGATCGTGGACTTTGTCAAGGACCCAACACAACATAAATTCCTCTCGACGAATGGTTTAATCGGTTGAATGTCACCTGACCATACCATCCATGGGACGAACGGTATATCTACCTACATGAATGGTTGATTTGTATGGGTAAATGTAGGTAGATATACCAGTCCCATGGATGCTATGGGTTATATTTTCAGAAATCCCCTTGCAAATGAGAGGGATACACCACCAACCACCCTCAAACTGCTGAAAAATTGGAAGGCCGCCAAACTGGCATCCCAGACACACTCCAGTGATGGCTTCAGTCACTGGATGCTCCACTTGCAAGCGTGGATTCAATTCGAGGAAGTAAAACCTCCAGCAAACATGAGGGAATGGAGATTTGTTCATCAAAACGGGAAGCGTTGTATATATATATATATATACATGAAACGTTGAGATTGTAGGCTTTACATTGTCTCATATAAGTATGAATTACACATTAGTATGGCACATGAACATGATTTGGGTATAGTTTCGGGGAGGTTCAAACTTATTCAAAACAAAGGAAGCTTGAAAGTGATACCCAACTGGGATGCCATGGAGATCTGTCAAGGACTACATAGATCACTGGAGATTAAGCCTTTCCAAAACAGGAAGGAACGCAGGAGTTGTAGGGAAAACAGTCACCAGCGATCACATGTACAGTGATTACTATGAACATCTATGAATATATCTCCAATTAAATACCAAAGTAGAAAAAAAAACTCAGGATCACAACAAACATTTACTGGTTGGTGGTTTCAACCCATCTGAAAAATATTAGTCAAAATGGGAATCTTCCCCAAATAGGGGTGAAAAAAAACAAATATTTGAAACCACCCCCTAGTTTAAACAATAATAATAAACCAACAGTCTCAACTCTTTCAATGCAACTATAGACACCATTCATCACCAGTTTCCTCAACCAACTTCATTCGGACCCACCTTTCAAAGCGGACCAACCTTTCAAGCCCCTCCCGCCACCATCTGCGAAAAGAGGAACTGATTGGTCTGCGCATTGTACAAGTATTCAATTGTCCCAGCACCTGGCTTCTGGAAAGTCAGGATTTTGGTTTCTGAGTTTCTGGTTGTCAGGATTTTCACCACCAAGGATTCACCAAGCGAGTTTTCCCGATGAGTTTATTCAACATGTAACATGGATTGACATGGAAGTTTCATAGGATGTGTGAAGTAAGATAGAGAAAGGTGTCTTAGGGGGAGATATTTGGAAATACACAACAGAGTAAGGATTTTTGTTGGCAAAAAGAAATGATGATGAACTGATGACTATATATATGGGCCAGCATCCCTAGGCACCCCCCCCCTCCCCCTGAAGAGTGGCACTAGCGTTCTACCTATTGGTAGGGATAACTAGTACGTCTTATACTATCCCAGCAGTCCTTTTTAGACTCGCAGATTCGGTCAAGTAACCAATCCTCTCTTGAGCCTTGAT
>DF242183.1:0-59519 GCA_000507305.1 Breviolum minutum Mf 1.05b.01 | reverse complement strand
GGAATCCAGTGGCCGCAAAAGTCACCCGCAGTTCTTCCAGTGGCTCTCGCCACCTCTGAACAACGCAATCCAGTTCCACCTTGGCTACCTGCGGAGAGCAAGACACTTTACCAACAAGGACTCGACGTTCTCACTCTCACTACCGCAGATATCCTACACAATTCCAATCCGGCTCACTGGCTTCCAGCCTATTGTGCACATGCTCTCTCCAATTTCGCTGAAGAACATCTATCAGTGCTAGCCAATTCGGACACATTAGCCTCCCTTCCCACCGAAGTCGTCGACTCACTCCTCCGTTCAGACACCTCCAAGGCCCAAGAATATTTACAAGGATTACTCTCCGCCGCCGATGTTGGCTATAAGACCGTTCTCCGACGCCGTCCAGTTCCACTCACTGATGGTCCTCCTGACGATAATTACATAATCTGCTTCAACATCGGCTCCTTAAAATCCACTCGTCTCTACATCGACGCTGTATACCGCAAAATAGCCGAACTGGCCAACCTTCTCGCAGGCTCCGATATCTCTAAATCGCCTGATGGCTGGGTTCGCCTGCAAACCCTCCAGAGTTGTGACGGTCGTAATGTACCAGGCAATTTTAATCCCACTACTCAAAACGTTATAGCCACCAATAAATTCAGTGTCCTCTCCTAGAATAATCTTCGCTCTATGTCAAAGGACGTCTTGGAGACACTCCTTATCATCGACTTTAAGGCCACCGGCAAAGGTCGCCGTTTCCAGTACGCCACCTATGGTCCTCCTGCACCTGCTGAAGGCCGCACAATCAAAGAATACGCTGTACGTCTTGCACCGGCAACTCAGACCGCCGCCAGTAAAGACTCCGCTCCACCTATCTCTCTCGCTTCTCCACAGTATGGAGCTTACTTTTGCTCGGACAGCATGCTCGAACCTCTCAAACGATATGACATTAATCCCAAAACCTGTAGTCGGAACAGCTACGCTACCAAACTACATCCTTTGTCCTCCTGTGATTCCCAAGCCATTGCAGACGCTATCGCGCACTCACCTCTTCGTGGGCCACAGGCCGATACCCTTCTTTTGGTAGATATCTCCAGCACACGGGGCTCACATACGTGGACAAACAGCTAACGGTCTCCTTGGCAGCTACATCGCTCCAATTCCTCCATCTCATTTCCACTCTGCCTGGCAGGATCCTGTCCAACCTATGTGGACTAATTCTAAACGTCATGGCACCTCCTCCGCTTCGGTACTGCCCACCTACTTCTCCAACGTACCTACAGCTCGGAACGACAATCTCAATGTTTAGCCTTGCTGCACACCTCCGCGAAACGCCCGCTCCTCATATTCTGGAGGAAGATGCCGAACCAAACGAAGAGTTGACCGGAAATGACTTCACTTGCTCACACGATACCACTACTACCTTTCAAGAGCTGCTCACAATGATTGACTCCACCACAAAGGAGCTGCCTGACGTTCTTTCCACCAAGCACTACGCTGCTCTGACTCAACCCTCTCTCACCTACTCTAGGGCACGTTTAGTGGTGGATATGAAGGAATTGCTTCTTTCTTTTGATCGTCACTTGATTACGTGCTTTATTGCCAATCAAGTACAGGGCAACGATCCTTCCATCCGGATACAGTTCTTTCAAGCTTCCTCCACCACCTCGGGCAGCTAAGTTGCTCATTATTGCCTCGCATGATACCTTTCTCCAACACAGAAATTTACGGCATCGAATTCTGGCACGCACATCTGAACTACGCTTGTTCCAGATTCGCAGTGTCTCAGGACCCTGACAGGCTGCTCGGTAACCAAATTTGTCACTGGACTACCGGAACTTCTGAAACATGTTTGAAGGTCACCTACCTCGTAATTTTTCTGCCGGCGTCTACGTTCTCTCCCGCCACCGTACCAAGGTGTCTTCCTCACTCAGCTCAGCTGACGATATTTCAACGCAGGATGGACCGCACACTCTTCGGCTCAAAAGCGCTCTCTTAACCCCTCCTGCCGTCCTCAAGCACCAAGCTGAACAAATCACTAACGCACGTAGTCGTGCTGTCGAAGGCAGTCTTGCTTCTCACACCATCCCTCTCCTTGCGAATACTCAGGTACGGTCCAGCAAAAATCGAGTAGCATGGACCCTGAAATTCACACTTCCAACGCCCGCTGAGGAGAGCCCGTCGCTTCTCTGCAGTTCCGAAAGAGTATGGCCCCAGTGGAGCACAGGCCCTTGAAGGAGCGATGCGATATGCTCGTCCTTTCGATTACCAGCATGAAGCCACCCTTCTCCCCAACTCTGACTTTCTCTTCTTGCCTGATCACGTTACTCAATATGACCCTGTCTGGGCTCAAACTCTCGGATTGCACATCTCAGATTCCATTGAGATCTAGCTGCTCTCAGGTGTCCCTCGCATCTACGACCGCACAGACCTTAATCTTCCCGGCAACCGTCACGTTGCTCTTCCTTCTATCCTTAAACGCTACTTTTGCAGCGAACTCACAATCACTCAATTTGCGGAACTCCTTATCGCCAGGCAGGCTGAAGATGAAAAGATACTTCTGTGGAGGTCCCTGCATGCGACACCGGTTTTCTACATGAAAAATGACCCCCGTTTTGGGAGTCGTCAAAGCTGATCTTTTTGTCAGATTGCTTCATTCAAATGATTACACCAGCGCTGCAATTGGTGTATGCGTTTCTAGTGCGCGCAAGGTCCTTCTTTAAGTTTTTTTACGCGATTTTCTTTTCGATTTAGTTTGCATTTTCATGTTTCTTGTGTTCTAGATTGTTCCAAGAAGTGTTTGGCTGGATTCGCTGTTTGGAGATCTGTGTTGCTCAGGCCTTGTTTGTCAAATCTGTTTCTTAGANGCGTGTGTGCGGTGTGTGCGTGCGAGTGTGCGGTGTTTGTGTGCGTGTACGCGGTCCTCGCGGGCGGTGTGTGCGTGCGGGTGTGCGGTGTGTTGGAGCAGGGGTACCTTCCTTATACTATCATTTATTTATCGATCATTAGTATATGCTATCAATTTTTAAATGATTTGTTGCTTGTGTACTCCCGTTGTGTCAGAAAATTTCGAAGGTATCATTTAAATTCAATGAACATGAGAATAGAAATCTCATGTGACACTCATATAGTGACTCGATTCTTTCTGTTTGAGAAACATTCCGCTGAGGTGTCAGAAAAGTTACCACCGGGAAACTGGCTTGTGGTAAGCGTTCATCGTGGCGACGTTGCCTTTTGATTCGGCTCTTCCTATCATTGGAATTGGGATGCGTGAGTCCCACAGTGTCGGATTGGATATGTAAACAGTTTTAAAATCAAGAGACAGAATAGTAACTAAATTAAACTAAACCCAAACCAAAACAAAATCAAGCAGTCAACCAATATCAATTCACCAACAAATTAATCCAAATAAGTATAAGTATATTACTAGTATATATAATTTTACTATACCTCTAACAACAATCACCCCATCAATCGAGCAGTATATCAGTCAGAGTTCAATCACAATCAGCCACTCATTCAATCAACCAAGGGGTGAGTTCCATGAGAAGAACGTGGGCAAACTATCTTGAATCTTGAGTGTAACTTGTAGATTGCGACTACGGGGACCAAGTCAAAGTTCCAGCAGAGAGCAAGTAGAATCATGCATGTAATCAAACTCAAATCAAATCATCAAATCATCAAATCAAAATCAAATCAAATCAAATCTATGTAGTATTTTGCATGCGAAGCAAGCTGAGAAGGTAAACAACATCTACACTTTGCCAATTGTCCTATTTGCCATGCCTCGGAGACGGGTGGACATCCAGACCAAATTCCGACAGAAATGCAGCGGCCCCAGTTGGGTGAAAGTGACAAATCACAACTCACCATTTTGGCCCATTGGGGTCAGGGTTTCGAATCCATGTGTGTTGTGTGTCTTCAGGTTCAAGTA
Source organism: Breviolum minutum Mf 1.05b.01 (assembly GCA_000507305.1). Taxonomy (NCBI): domain Eukaryota; class Dinophyceae; order Suessiales; family Symbiodiniaceae; genus Breviolum; species Breviolum minutum. The sequence goes on along the minus strand of DF242183.1, from coordinate 55,606 downwards.
CTTTTGGAGGTTGTAGAAACTCGGAGAAACTAAAAATATCAAATATATCAAAATTACAAAGTATAAAATCATAAATTTGATTTGATATATTATTACTACTTTTTTGATCTTTCATTTTTTCAGACTTTCCGAGATGATTCTTCTTTCATTACATTGTGAATTTTGGTTTTCATTATGAAGTCTTGATCCAATCGCCATTGACAGCGTTGATAGTTGATTTTTGATTTTGATTTTTGAATTTTTGATCATCGATATCGCTTCAACATTTATCGCAAACTGCTGACAGCATCGTATGTGGTTGCCTGAGGCCGAGCCCTAGCGACATTGAAGCGGCATTCTGCGCAGCGAGTGTCTGGTCACAGGTGGGTTGTTGAAGAATATACCAGCAATCATGCCATCAGGAAGGGTGACATCGCCAAGGCATTTGGGGTTGCGGGTAAGCTCCAACGGCGACGGACGGGGGTTGCTGGAAGAGGGTGTTACAAACAATGGACGCCTCAGATGATGCTGCGGTCAGCGTTTCATGTCAGCATCTGTCAATTTTTAATGGAAATTACCGCATTGTCAAATATCCGAATTCATGAATCTTATCATGTCAAATATCCAACCATATCGACTTTATTTTTTTGGTCGAAGTTGCAAACTGAAAGTCAAAAGATGAATGTGATGCTGCAGGCTCTGTCAGACTCCACATTGTTTGGTGTTTGCTTTCTGGTAGCCATGGCCATGCAAAAAGACTCGTGAGCCAATCTGTTTATTTATCTTTGATGCTGTATGTACTTGATCTGCTAAATACAATACATCCGGCGTCAGAATGTGTTCATTCAGTCATTACGTAGTTTCGTAGTTTCCATTTTCAGTTTCAGTTCAAGTTTCAAGTTCAAGATTCAATACCAGTTACCAGTTGCCCCCTCCCCAGGTTAGGCCGCTCTTGCCAAGCGAGCGCGGTGACGCATCGTTTTCCAAAGATAGCAAGCAAATCACCGACAATGTTTTCGATCAACAGTTTGGCATACTGGACTGGCAGCTCAACATCTTTCATCGGAAATGTGCCGTGGTTTGAATTGAAAATTCAAATATGTGTAGTGAGTCTAGTCAGTCGAGTATAGTTCAAACGGATTCAAGCGTCTACGTCTGGGCTCTTGACTCTAGACTCTTTACTTTACTTTACTTTACTTTACTTTACTTTACTAAACTATAACTATACTATACTTTAAATATTTTTTCTGTGACTGCAGCTGTCGTGAATGTTTGGTTTTCCGTTTCAAAAGATTAGTGTTAGATCCCAGGTTGAGAAGTTGAGAAAAGGTCATTTAGATGAAAAATCACCAAATCAACTTATCAAACTATCAAATCAAATTTGACAGTGATTGGGTCGGTTTCCAGCTTCCAGTTTCCGCTGATCATTGTCCTGTCAGTGTCGTCTGAGTCTCAATCATGGGTTCTCGTTTGAGGCACGGGGATGGATAGTTCAGAGTTCAGAGTATCCTGACTGTTTATCTTCTGTTTGAATTTGAATTGGAACTTGGAAATGAATCGCCAAACGATTGAAGCCAAAACTGCGGTTCATGCCAACATGGTTAACTCATGTATTTCAATTTCAATTTCAAGTTTCAAGATTCTACAGACCACTACCTAGACCTAGACTCTAGACCTAAACTAAAACTCTTTGGGGTTATTGAAGCGCACAAATAGCAGGATCAAGAGCAGGATCTAGAAACCAACTATAACTAAAAGTAACTAAAAGGTCATGTATTCCCAATGGGCATGATGGGGTCATTCAAATGAGACTTTATGAGATACTAATATCGCCTCTGAGCCCATTTGTTTGAATCTATCGAATCGCATTTCAAACCTGTTTTCATTGAAAAAGTACCGTAGCACTCCGCACCAGGTCCGGTCAACTATCTGCGAAGTCTTTTCACAGCTAATGGAGCAGGGCTTGAATCAGATCCAAGAGGTGCCTCCCCATCGGTCTGTGAAGTCAAACTTATTGTTTTCTTTCTGTGTCCGTTCTTGTGGGAAAACAGGGCAATAGATGAACATGAAATACAGGGAAGTCATGTAAAGTGGACATTTACTAAAGGCATAAAAAGTAAAGCCTCAACCGTCAAAGTCAAAATTTATATGATACACTAGGGCAGATGACGAGTAGGCCGTAGACCATCGAGCAAGCTTGACGTCTTGACGTTTTCAATCTTCAAGTTAGACGTTTCAAATTCAAGCAGACTTGAATTGAATTGACTAATGTCCGTAGAGTCCATGTAAATCTGAACTGGATTCATTTTGTTTGAAAATTTGAGCTCCCGTTTCACCCTGCAAGATGTTTGTGATCACTGGTTGTGTGTTAATCGTTGATGATACATTATTACATGTTTGTTCCATAAACATCGTTAGTTAGTTATTGCCATTGCATCACAATACGTTACAGTCACAGTCTTCTTCTTTTCAGCCATGAATGTGTAAGCTAAAGGAATGATAATTGATGCACTTTGGAGCATGCAAATCAAATCATGTAAGTCAAGTCAAATCAAGTCTCGCGTTTGCGATTTACTGTGGTTGTAGACACTTAGACTGTGTTCAGTCTGAAACTTTTTGTGTTTCGGACTTCTTCCGTGAATTTCATATATGTAAGTTATCATGATTCATGATCATGATTTGTCCTAGTTTATTGTTGTTGTCATGTTTTCATTCTATTCCATCCGGTGTATTTTGAAAATAAGAATAAGAAATAAGAATCTAAGATGCTTGTGGAGATTCTCTTGATTCATGATGATTCAAGCGTCTTTGAGTTTTTCAGTTTTTCCATGTGAAGCCATCTTCACATCCTCATCCAGTCAGCGCAGCATCATGTCTCAGGATTAGGGTAGAAGATGTAAAATATGTGAAGGACCATATTTCACGTTATCATATTATCAATCAAATTAAGTGCAGGATCTTGTCACAGGGGGCCCCATGTATATAGTTACAGAGTTTTGAATTCTTTTTACTTTCTTTGATTCCTTTTAGTCTGGTTCAATGAACCTTGCAGAGTGTTCCCCATGACCCATTCATTGTTCTAACTCGAATGGTCAATTTATTGAATGTTATTCATTTGTTTAGTTTAGTTTAGTAAAGTAGTTTAGTTTGAACTTTGAATCTAAGGCTCGTCCACTCGTGAGCTCCATCATGCTTGAGTTTGATGCAGCGTCCTTCAAACTGCGGATGCGATCCGGCCTGGTGGAAGCAGATGCTCGCTACCAATGTCTTGTGGCATGGTTGCATGACAGAGCGGATATGATTTTGCTTCATGCAGTGGAGTCAGATCGCTACCATGCTGCATTCTACTAATTCTAAATTCTACTGTTCTGATCCTGTTTTTTATTTCAAAATGCGGCATACACAAGAGGAGAAAACGTAAGTCAATAAAGTTTAGAGAATTTAGAACTGAATAATTTTGATTTGAATGAGTATACTATTATACTATTCATTGTGAAATCATAACTTCATAATATCAGTTTTAGTTTTAATTTTTAATGAAAGTAATTTACATGTCTATAGACTATAGTCTCTATATTATATCCAATATTTGATATTGAATATATTTTGCTAGCTGCCTGAAAGTCGGATTGATGACCTAATCTATGTGGTACTCGTGGGGGCCAACTGCTTCTTGACGTAGCTTGGCAAGTGTCCTACTTACTTTACTTTACTTGTCCAGAGTTTGGTGAGGAGACGAGACTCTTCATCTGTTCAAATTCAAATGAAATGAAAACGAACGTATTGGATCATTCTGGATCGTCCCAAAGAGCAGATAAATTGAAAAAAATCTGAAACAAACGAACAAACACTGGAGTCCAGTACATTAAATGCTCTTGAGGATTTAATTTGTTTTTGACTCCTGGAGACAGTTGGATTTTAGATTTTAGATGAGTTTATTTAGATTCAGATTCAGAGATTTAGAAGATTTTAGTCAGCCAGTGCCAGTCGTCGACAGGTTCAGCGCTGCTCACTCATGCTGCTGCGGAATGAAGAGTCTCAATGGATGCGTCTTGTCGATTGTGGTGACATTGATGGTGGTACTTTGGGAATCTGTGAATTTGATACCTTGAGCTTTGAGAACTGGACGACTGTATCTATCTTTATGTTGCTGAAATTAAGGTGGTTAGTGGTTTGATGTTTGGGGGTTTTGAGTCTGTGAGCCAGGGTTTTGACTCAACATTAAGCATTTCTAGATGTGACATACTTTCACACTAGTGGATTGATTCATTATTTGAGTATGGACAACCGTCAGCAACGCAACTGCGCGATTTCAATCTGACGATTCAAGTCAAGTGTAGTAGGATGATCATGTAATGTACTGTAATTGTTCTTGTCATGCATTGATGATTCAACAAATTCAATCAACGATTAATAGTTGAACTGTGAGTCTGAGTCATAGTCCAAGTATAAGTCTGGGTTTCGTTTAGTTTTGTTACTAATTTAGATTCTAGAGTTTAGTTTAGAAGAAGTTTAGAAGTGACAATTTGGTATAAGTATATATGGTATCTCAATGTTTACCCAGTATCAAGCCAACTATTACTTGGACCGACGGACTACTGACTGCAACGGAGCCAACCGAAAAGCGGAAAGTCACCATCACTTGTAAAAGCCAAGGCCGACCAAAAACTTTACCCAATGTTTAGTCACATTTGCCAATTTGGCATATACGGTTTCTCAATTTCAATGTTTACCCCGTATCAAGCCACTTGTGACCAGCGCTAGTGTCATTGTCCCACAGCAGGCTGTTAGGTGTATGAGCCAGTAAGTCAGCCAGTCAATTACGTGCAAAGTCAAGGAACACTCTTCTGCCGTTGCCTACGACTATCCTGAAGCATGAGGCGGCCGAAGGCATTTGGGAGGCGCTGCTACGGAAACATCCTGTTCCATTTTTCAGTGCTCTGGCATCCCAAATTACTTGTTTTTGTTTTTTCGTATTTTTGGTGAAATTGGGAGACACCAAAGCCAACAAATCACATTTGTGAGTCGTGAGTAGCCGAGCCAACATGAGCCACGAATCACGAGTTCACTTTGATTTCATTTCAACTTCAACGTTCAACCTACTTCCTTGAGTACTTTACTGGTCAACTGTTAACAAGTCACCACATGCCAGGCCACATGGATTTCTACTATTTTCTACCAAGCGGGTTGTCCCAATGTGCTGAGGTTGGGCTTCTCACTCTCAAGTCTTCGTGCTGAGACTTGTATCAGACAATGCAAGTGCGAACAGCCGCATGGTTCGGAGTTACACGGTACCAGCCATGCCACGTAATACCGTTCTCCTTCACAAGATTTGTGATATGTTCCTTGGTTAAAGTTAAAGTTAAAACTAAATTTGCTTAGGGCTTACATCTTATGAGGTTCAAATTCAGAAGTTGACAATGAGTGCACTTCCTTTACTACTTGCAAAATTTCAAGTATTCCTTTCCACTTGACTCTTGTTGCTTCTCCTGTCTCATGGAATGTGAAGCAGCCTTTCACCTTTCCTACACCAGGACCAGTATTGTTAATGTGCAAAGTCACTTCCTAGTACATTTGGTGCATATTGCTGTATATTTAATTTAGAATTTAGAATCTAGAATAATATTTATCTGAAATTTGAGGGATGTGTGCCACTGGATTTCTCATGTCTCAACTCTCAACTCAACTGCTGCCTTAAAATGTCTGGGATCTAGGGAAAGAAGAGTTTTCATTACAATGCATCAGAGTGCCGCACAATGGGTGTAAGAAGTAAATTATCAGTAGTGCTTTGATTGTTCCATGTTTGTACCTTCATGTAACATGCAACAGGGTGCCTTGCCAGTCAAGTGGCATAGAATTTAGAATTTAGACTCTGTATTCCGAAAGGCCTCGCTGTGGCTAAGCCAACGGCAGTGAAACGATGTTTTAAGCCGCCGTTAGTTTGGCAAAGTTTAGTAGTTAAGTCTAGCCGTTTAGCCTTAGCTTCAGACTTTGAATTCAGACCACGACCCAGACTTGACTACTTGGCTGTGTGGTTCCCTTTAACTTTACATTGTTTTATGAATTTTATGTTTTTGTTTGCCCGGTTTTTCTTTTATAGTTGGGCAGTGGCGCAGTGTATCTGTATATTCGTCTTGAGTCTCGGGTAGACTATGTAGATAAGATAAAGATAAAGCGTCAAATTCTTATTCTCCGTGGCTCTAACTTAAAGACTTAAGACGTGTTTTTCTCGGATCGACGCAATTCTCTTTGTGCATTTTTCAAGGCATTCTCTCAATCATGTGGCAGAACCTGTATGGCGGGGAATGGGCGTCCTTTCTCCAATGTATCTTGTTCGCAACTTATGCCGCGGAGTTGCTGGTAGGCATTCATCGACAGCCTTCAGGAATGTTTCCGACACTTCTGGGGGATAGATTGTCGAAATGTGTGGAGCATTCCTTTTGGGTTCAAATTCCTTTGTACCAAGAGGCTTAGACAACTCCTTTCATTGTAAATGGTAAATTGTAGGCATCATGCATATGTACGTAAAAAAATTAGGCAATTACGTTTCTTGTATGACTCATGAACTGACTGGCATCAATAATATAATTGAAAATTGAAATTGAAATGTGAAATCTGAAATTGAAATTCATATTAGATCCCGACCCAAATCAAACATAATGAGAATTAAAGTTTGAAATTTAGACTACTCAGACAACACAATAGAATTCAAACTTACTTACAACTTACAACTAACAACAATAAAGCAGCATTTTGAAACCTTTGAATCAAACCGAACACTGATGGCTTGTCATCCCCTGAAACTCATTTTCCTGTCTGTTGGGGGCCGTGTCTCATTGAAGAATGCACAGCCACTCCAAAGGCACAAGTAGGGATAGGCATCAGAATCAGAATCACAATTCAGAATTCTACCATTCTAGGTTCCTAGTACTACTGGAAGTAGATAAGTAGAGAATCCTTCAGGATGCTCCTTTGGACCTTGAAATTGGCCGGTTGGTCCACACCTCAGGTTTTATTCCACAGGCTTCCTGTCGATTGGGTCGAATTATTTCGATTTGCTCAAAGCGCTCGAAAAGTTTGTCATGTCAGACGGCACAGTGCAGGTCATATACGACAAACCGTGCCTTGCCCAAAGAGTAGGTTCCCCCCCTGGGATGGAAAGGCATAAGCTTGATGGCATTGTGTCTTCAGAGGAGTGTCTGCTTTGACTTTGAATGCAAGATGTGTTTCTGAATGTAAATGACGTAGATTCAATGATTCGGTTTTTTTTTGCAATGATATATAATATTATAATAGAGACTAATAGAGAATAGAGACTGAAACGATATGTTGTTGAAAAATTCTTGTTAGCTTTCACTTTTCATTTCACGCGAGTATCCTCAGGGCTAATCGTCATCAAGTAAGCATCCAACAAAAAGGTTTTTGGTCGGGCTTGGCGTTTACGAGTGATGATAACTTTCGTTTCCGCTCTTTGATGGGCTCCGTTGCAGTCAGTAGTCCGTCAGTCATTGATCTTACCGGTTCCTCGCAATAGATTGTCCGAGCTTTCCATAGACCCATGGCCACGTCTCTGTTTAAGTTTGATCAGAGAAATGAGTTCATGACCAAGCGAGCCGAGTTGAGATTCAAGGTGCGGTCCGTCTTGGGAGGAAATGGCAAGGTAGTCATGAAATCGCATGGATCGATTATTATCCAGGAAGTTGGTTACTTAGACGGTGATCGCCATGAAGGCATTCCTCCAATGACACCGTTCGGGCGATTCGCAGAAGTGCCACGTGATGGACATGGTGTATGCAGCGATGAAGACCGAGATGGCTCCAAGAGTCCGGTTGTTTCTCCATCTCATGGCGTAAGTGACCAAATCTCAACCTCACCAGGACCAAGCCAGTCTTCACATCAAGATTCACAGTCTAGTGGAGTATCGAGTCATGTCGAACGTGATGGGTGGCAAGTGCAGGGTGTTGACAACAAGATGTATTCGCCTCACATGTTTCCCAGTGGGGGGGGTTCAAGTGAGTCCACGGCAATGTTTTCATTTTCAACACCACCTTCAAAATCTATTTCAAAAGCAACCCCTCAAGCTCCGACCAAGAAGAGGCGACCAGCAACGCCTCTTATGTCGAATGATGTGATCGAGTCCCTAACGGCCAAACGGTTAAGGTTTGAGTCGCCGGGTGCCAACAGTAAGTAGTTGAGTTGAGTGCAAGCGCTGTTTGCGATTTCGCATGCAGTGGGCGCAGTTACATTACTTTACCCTGGTCCCCACCCGCATTTGGGAGTTGATGCTTGAAAGGACCGGCGGACGTGCATGCCAAGAATTCATTTTTAAAAGTTGTAGGATCTGTCTGTTCTGCGCCCAGTGCTGTCAAGCACTGTGTGCTTCCTTTCGTTGATTTATCTTGTCCATTCGCCCAGTTTGTAGGTTCCAGATTACGAAGGGCTTTATGGTTCCAGTTTCTTATTGCAAGCTGGTTGCGAGAGGAACGATCATGTCGTTTGCTGCCTGCAACTCTGAGAACTGCACATCAGAAAGAACACGGATTGTCAGTTATTGAAAGTTGAAAGTTAAGTAGAGTAAAGTTACTGTCAAGTTGGTAAGATAAGTTGAGTGAAGTACTGATAACTGATAACTGATGATAACGAAGACTGATAAGACTGATAAGAATAAGAATAAACAGAAGATTTGGAATTTCAAGTATCGATTCTCAGAATCTCATTGTGATTAGTCTAGCCTCGTTTGGACTTGTCTCTTTGAACGACTACACTGACACCTATATTTTTCTCAGTCTCTGTGGTTTCAGTTTTCATCAACATTCAACATGACAATGTAAATTTAACAATCTAGAATCTAGAATCCTAGAATCTAAATTTAAAATTCTAAATTAAATTTGGAATAGAGGGACGTGACACCGTCCTGAGACAGAATTTTGAATTTTTGAATTTGAATTTGATGTACTTTAGAATCTTCAATCTTTCCGAATTCCACACCTTTCAAATCTCAAAATTCAAATTCAAATCATGGGACGTGACATATATCAAACCAGTTGAAGTTGAACGTTGAATGAATGAATGTTGTGCTTTGTTTTTTAGTTGTCTTTGTGTTTGTTTGTTTAGTTAGGTTACTTTAGTTTTCAGAGCTTGTTGACATGTCCTCCCAAAAACCCAAACGTCATTTGTTTGCTGCAATGTACATAGACATAGTAGTCTTACTTCCAGGCACGCATCATTGCATGATTTCCTGACAATTATTATTACTACTAACTACGAAGTATGAATCAGAATTCAGAATTAAGAGTAGTCGAGTCTAGAGTCTAGAGTCTAGGTGCTAGATTCTAGATTGTATTTTTTTCTAGCTGCAACTACAACCCCTTCGAACATTCAATTTTATTTCTTTGGTTAGAGTCTAGAGTCTAGAGTAGTTACCAAACTCTCTCTCTAGTCACTCTAGTGTAATTTCTCGTTCCTGACTAGGCAGGCGATGTTGCAGGTAACAAGGACCGTTAGGACTGTGGCCGTTTTTCACATTGGAAAGCCATCGAGTATGGTCTCTCCAACTGAACTTTTGTCATTGGGTCGATTGTTCTCTCTCATTTTATCAGCTTGACTCCAGAGCCAGCATGCAAGAAGAAAACAAACATGGATGCTCTATGGAAGCGTATTGCCGTTGGAAAATAAATTATTGCCCTGAAAGATGGTCATCCATTTGAATTCCTTTTTCGAAATTTTCAAATACCGCACCAGGTTTTTGATGGAACATAAATGGAATTTGACTTAAGCAATGACCTGAAATACGTGTGTGTTGCCAGCTGAGCCAGATCCAAGAAAAAAAATCAAAAAACTTAAACATGTTTCCTCCTCAATCTAGGTCTTTGACCCCAGACGGACTTTTCTTTGAACTTTTTTTTCATTCCTTGCATGTGGGATTATGATTGAGTAATAGTGACTACTAGCACAGAGCATGTCAAAACTGCAGTAGTCACAACTTACAACTCACAACAAGCAGATCCTTCACAGTATGTCCAACGTTTGTTTTTCACTTGGAAGCATTTTCCATCTGAGGCCAGACCCTCTTGTCAGAAAGCGCAACAAGACCTTGCTGGAGCTGGTGTTTGGACCAGAATCGCCCAAGAACCCGCATTGGATTCTTGGGAATCAGCTTCTGGAGTTGGATACAGGGGATTGGAATGATCCTAAGCGCATCACTCACCATTGTCGAGGGATGTTTTGCTGCCCTCAAGGAATACGTGACACAAAGATGAAAATGTTTACCACGATTCTTGTCACTTGGCGTCTCACTAGGGTTTCCGGGTTTGTCATATCATGGCTGGTCTTCATTTCGGAACGTGATTTGGCTTCCTGATAACGTTTCTGAACAGTGGAATCCACTGGTATGCCAACGATCTGATTGATTGTTTGACCTGTAAAACATGAGAGCATGAGCCTGATGACGTGACGTTTTTAAGTGTATATTTGCACTTTATACTTTTTACTTTTGATAAATTTTATACTACTTTACTATACCTGTACATAGTTTTTGGTGTTCACATTGGATAGCTCGTTCAGAAATAATAGCCATTTATCATTTATCATGTAATAATCTCAGAGAAAAAATATTTTTTCATATATTTATAATTGTTTTTTGTTTTCTTTCATATATATATTTAGTTCTCTATTTAATTCTTTCTGATATTTGATCTATATCACGTGTAAACCCGCCCACTCTTTCCCATTTTTGCGAAATGTAGGTGATGACACTTTGAGAATTTGAGCATGTAGGTGATAATGAGAACGTGTTTCAGTTTCAATTTCAATGTTTACCACTTTTGCACAACGCAGAATCTGTGACCTCCAATGTGGCGATTATTTGCTTTGCCTCCGTTTGCTTCTATCGAATCGAATTACACATCTTCTGCTTAGATTTGATTAGATTACTTTTCTGATGCTGGACTGATGGCGACTCGTCTGAGTATTCTTCTGAGTCTTGCTTGTGCGGCATCAGGCTGCAATCTTTTCAATCAAGCCGGTTGTCCCAGCGATTTCGCGGTGGACCACCTGTGGCAAGACAGCACGGTACTTTATGTCACTTGTCTCAGCTTTACTTTAAAGTCAACACGCGTGTAGTTTACCGTTACCAGACAGTAATTTGAGGATGACTTGGTCAACGGGATACTATTACAGCGCTTAAGGATACAATACCTGGAGGTTTATCAATTGAATCGAACTGTAATCAGTGTAGATTTAAAACATGTCTCTGCGCTTTGGCAAACGAGTTTGTTGTTCTTGTTATGTTTTCCTGCTTTTAGATTTTGGAGCACACTTTGACATCTGAGACTCACCCTAACCCAGGCGTGCATCCTTTCCGATCATCAAACCCGAAGCATCCCCGATCAATCAATGAATCAGCATTCAATACATTGATACTTCATACTGTACTGAAACATGTTTTAATTTCGAATGCATTTGAAGTACCCCTCAAAGAATCACACAAATTATCAGATTTATCATTATCACAGATTATATCAGAGTAATTGCAATTCGATCGTGAATCTGAATCTTGATGTCAATGTAAATGTAAAGTACAGTAACGTATGTTATCCTATCTTCAGTAGGGAACTTTGAAATTCAATTTTCTAGGTTCATTTGTTCAACCCATTTGGAAAACACCTTGTGAGATATTGAATCACGAACCTTGAATATTTATTCAAGTTTGCAATTTTGATTGGAAATAGTTTTGACTTTTGTTACTTTTGTTTGTGTTGAATTTTGAATTTATAACGTGTATGATTGCAAACTATACATTGTAGTTGGTCAATAACATAACTTTGTAAAGATTGCAAATGGTAAACTGGTAAACCAAACTATCCTGCGAAATAACTATAACAAGTGTATTCAAGTTGTCATAAACATCTCGTGATGGAAACCTTTTGTACTAATTCATCGGCTTTGATTAGACACTTTCGTTGAGGCTGGCGATTGGCTACCACAACATCATTGGGAGTGGGTTTTCTCTTATGCACGGTCGAGCTCCAACTGCGCACACCTTGCCACAGTTGCAAGCCGAAAGCAACGAAAACATGTCGATCACAGCTTTGATCTCTCATGATGGTACCTCGGCAGAAATGTATCACAAAGTCCTGAGAGTCAAGTCGCTCAAAATGTACCAGTGGCTCATAGATGAGGGGGCAGTGTATTACCTGTTCTGTTGTACGTTGACCATCAACTCGCTTGAAAGAGTCATGTTCACATTTATGCAGTGGCAGCAGAACGATTGTTGGATGTCGCCCGGAAAGTCACCAGTGATTCAAATGGCCAACCTTGACAACTCCCCTGCCGCACGAGCGATTCGAGAGCTGGCTGCTGTGATGTCACATTCATCATTCGGTACAGAGGCAGTCACAGTGGATGAATTTGTTGCAGGAATAGGGTGTGGGGCTTTGGGATCTTTTTTTTGGATATCTTCACGTAAAGAGATGATACTCTGGCTGATGTAGAACTTGATGTGAAATCGTGACGTGTGAAATACTTAAACTTAAACTATCAAACCGGCATGCAGCCGTGTATTTGTCAGTGACTCCTTGAGGTTTTTGATGGGTGGGTTCATGCCAAATAAGTAGTCTTGAGATTACTTGAGATGCCTGATGAATCTCACGAATTATGAATGAATCATGAACTATGTGCAACTCCACCTGTCCGACTGAATCCATATGAGCCAATTTATCAGCGTTTCTGCGTGTGTTCATCGGTCTTCGTCAGATGCAGCTTGTCAGGAACTTCAGCCAGCTTTTGTCTGGCCTAGTCTCCCGTGGGCTTGAACAACTGTTAGGAAAGATAGAGAAGTTTAAGTTTGGATGTTTGGAATTTTAGGGCAGTTATAGTTGAGCGTCGGACCTCACACACGAATAAAAACAACCCAACTAGATTAATGAATGAATGGGGTTAGGTTTATTAGGAACTGTTTGAAGTTTGGAGGGTAGACAAGTAAGTTGGCGGTAACATGATTTCCAATCAGCTGTCCTCGATCATGATCTGACAGCCTGATCGAACAATGATAGTAATTTTTATAGTAATTGTAATTTGTATTTGTAATTTGTAATCGTAAATCGCAATTGTAATGTTCACTTTACACTCTTCTTGGGCCCGGTTTCAATTTGATCCAGAACTCTGATATGAGCTTCCCCTGAGGACTACCTGGGAACCCGCCCAGCAACTTCTTGAGTTTGCTGTTCTGGTGCTTGGTAACTGGTATGGGGCAGGTTTTCAACCGGCTGATCTATCCATACAAGACTCTGCCACTTTCATTAGCTCGCCTTGTGGACCCCCACACCGACGAGACCGTCAAGTTGGACATTGCCCACAAGTTCAGACTTATGAGTCCCTGTTGCCATTGCTCTGCATTTTGCAAGCCATTGATGCTACACGTTCAGAGGGACCAAGACCTGGTAGATGGAAAGGCAAACAAAATTCTGCAAGCAGCATTCGCTACGAAAAATTGCAATATAGAATGTGAGACGAACTTTGCGAGAGCTCACAGTGCAAAGGCAGCGACCCGGGGCCGCAATGACTTCTCACATTCCATGGCGGCCAAGCATTTCTTATCTGAAATTAAAGTCTGCCACAAGATGTTTATGGAACGCTTGAACCCTTCGGATGATGGTGATGATGCTGATGGACTGCCATCTAACACATTTGGTGTGGGCGTGCAATGTCCAGGCACTGATCTCGTTCCCATACAAGGCTTCCTGGTTGTGTGTGTTACGCCTACACATATACATCCACACCAATTTTATCTAGTCATATTATCTCAGATCTCACATACTTCAATTTTTGAAAACGATTTACCCACTACTGGTGATATCCTTGTGTAGGAATCTGTCGCACATGACTCCTGACTCACCACTCACTCACATTGACTATGTTTGTGAATCTGTGAATTTGTATTTTTTGTTGACCAATGGAGTTTAACAATTAAATCTCGTAAATCTCATTTAACAATTTAGCAATGCAGCAAGTAACAGACATTATTTAATTTATGAGTCATGAGTCTATGAGTATTTTCACACAAACCGTTATGAAGTTATTACTACCCACCTGCTGCAATGTTTCTCTCTCAGGTAGAGCCGAGCAAACTTCTGAAGTCCGCAGGAAGAAATTCAACGGGTACACGATGTTCCATGCGCATGAGATGTCACATAGAGTGCAGGAACCTGGGGAGTCACGTGAGGAATGTCGGAAAAGAGTCCATCAGACCTGCACAGCAACGTGGAGAGCACCTGGGTTAGAGGCTGAAGCCCTACGGCGAGACTGGCAACTCAAAGCCATTGCTCACAACACATCTGTGGATGCACTGGTTCCCATTGAGCCCAACGGTAGCAAGGGTAGAGAAATTGTTGCCGCTGAACCATTACCCACATATTTCGAGAACTTGAAGACACAGGATGGCTATGGTGTGTTGGGAATTGGAGACCGATCACATGGTTTGAGTCTGAAAACTTTGGCAAAAGCAGAAGAGTCAGAAAAAGGCTTTGTGAATTCCTTTGCTGCAAAGTGGCGTACTCGCACTGGGGACGGAGGTGAACCGGTCAACATTGGTCAAGCAGGCACTACAATATTGTCCTGCCGGGAGATGTATGACTTTTGCACAGCAGATATCAACAATCAGGCAAAGTTCAAGACACTGACCGAACACATCGTGAAATACATTCGTGCTTATAGGAAGAAGCATTTGGTGTCTGGACGAAACAAGGGCCCAAACGCTACGATTCAACTGCCACTTCTTTTCATGTGGAAGCCGACTCTTGGCATCAACGTTTGTGTTTCCCCATTCAAGAGTTTCTCGAAATAGGATAGGCCTACATTGTTTTTTATATTAAACCAGTTCCAGTTATGCACGACTCAATTAAAATTAAAAATGAAGTTGACAGTTGTAAAGTCTATTTCAATTTCAAGCGTTCAATTCGATTCAAGTACAATTGCATAACTTCATAGTTGATTGGCTCATACGTCATAACTCATAACTAGATTCATTACTCATGACTTGCAACTTTCAACTTGCAATGTATAGTATAGAGTGTATAGAATTGAATAGAATATGTTTCCCTTCTGCAGCTTAAGGCTTAAGGTGATAACCGGTCTGTAGATAGTTGGTTATAGATTCACCGTAGTTAGTAGTTAAGTTGAATTGAAACTTCAGGGGTTTCATGCCCTTACACGTTTCAAGTTTCAATACATTTTGAGTAAGCGCAATACCCTCAACCCTCTCAAAACTCCAGACTCAAGACTCAAAACACACGATTGAATTTAATTCAACGGCCATGTGTTGCCAACGCTGCTCTCCCAAATTAGATATATGATATTTCATTTGCGTCAACTTCAGGTTGGTTGCGCTTTCGAGCTTTTTTTTTTGCACTTTAAGTTAAGTTGAAGTTGGTAGATAATTGTTATTCATTGATTGATTCATTGATATTTGTCACGTTGGCTCAGAGACAGGCCAAAGAAGCACACATCTAATCTACACAAGCAAACTCACCAGATACACCTCAACTGTCATATGAGTCAGAGTCGTTCACATTCGTAGAATTATATTTTCGAATTGTTGAATTTATCTAGTAAAGTTATAGAGTATAGAGTGTATAGAGTCTAGAGTATATTATATAGAGATTCCAATTTCAACTTTATCATTTATCACTGCCGGCTTTGCCCCAAAAACAGTGATACACAGCATGTTCACCTGGACTAATTTATGCAATACATTTACATTTATGCTTTTGAAACATATTTTAAGTTATATGGTATAAGTATAAGCTATAAATATAGTAAGAGTGCCAAGAGTTCAAAAGACCAGTTAATCAACACTTGATTGCATTTCTGTAACCGGTAAACTATGATTCTATTTTTCAGACCGTGATACATCAGAAAATCAGTTTGTGGTTCTTTCTGACACAAAGACGTATCATTCATACATTTACATTTATAGCACCTATCTCATGTTATGTCTGAGGTAGAAGACGTTCACAGTTTGACAGTGCTGAGAGAGTGAGATAGCATTGAAAGGATCCATCATTTGTTGGTTGATGACTCATTGATGACCCAGCTACTGATCACCGCTGCTATGACTCATTCTCCTGACTCTACTCCCATGATCTGTGACATGACTTGACCCAGGAATGGTGCATCGCAAATGGCTTGGTTGTTCGCTTGCTCCAGGTTCTCACCATATGCAGCAGATCTTTGGGAATGGACAGTTTCCAGTGGTGGCTCTGGGGGGGATGGTTCCTTGATATTCTTTGCTTCACCATGTTGGGACACAGATACCATGCCTAAAATCTCATCACATACCCGGTTGGCTTTGGACCTTTCAACTGCGCCAGATCTGAATGAATGGAAATGGCTCATCGTTGACTATACCGCCACTTGACATTAAGTGAAGTTTCTGTAACAATAGTTTGTTGGACGGCCATGCCTTGGTTCATGACTTGCCTTGCAAATGAATAACAAAACAAAACATCAAATACCACACTTACTAAGTTTTTAATTTCGAATGTATAGGTAGTTGTAATTGTGATGTGATTAAAAATTGATATGACTATTCTCGTCTCTTCTCTTCCATTTGAGACTTTCTTTAATTCAGTCAAGGCAGGAGAAATTGAAACACATCACAAATACATTTGTTCCACCTGGTCAAACACGCTACCGGCATGTTTCCTTTTGTTGAGGTAGTTTCTTTGGACAGACTTCGGATTTGCATCAAGCCTGGTGATGAGTGGGAAGTTCCTGGAGATTTGAATGATGCTGTGTGCACTTCAGATGAAGAGGAGACTGCGACCGCGGCAGCGTCCTCCCTGCGATCATTTCTGAATGTCAGCTCCTCCAAGCCCAAACCTTCAGCCAAGAGACAGCCAAGAGCAACACGAGCACCCGGCAGAGGATGCTTGATTCTGTTTTATTCTTGTTGGGAGGGCTTGCGGTTTACCCTTTTACAGTCGGTCCAGTTTAAATCCAACTTTCACATGTCTGGCTGGCTACCAACACATGATAACGTTGGTGAGTAGCTTTTGCATCTGACTTTTTGTGTTCTCTGCCATGGCAAGTTTTTGAAATCAACACCATTAATGCTGATGCAATGGTGTTGATCAACGAAAGTGAAATTGAAAAAACAAAACTTCCAAGTCGTAAAAGAAAGAACGTAAGACACCACACTTACTGGGTACATTGAATCAAAACTGAAACTGAAACTTGTAAGTATCAAGACCACCCGAAAGACGACGGGTGTCAGATTCGTATATCATTATTTGACTGTGGCAACCTTGACACCGACACCAATGATTCATGATTATCAATTATCAACTGTCACTTTGATGTGTGATCAGCTTTTTTCAAGTTATAGTCACGTCATAATTATATTTTTTAATTTATAATTACAGTCAGCGTCATAGTCATAGTCATATTTAACGTTTAGTTACCACATCATAGTATATGATTCTGATTCCGATTCTTGATCAATTTTTTGAGTCGAGTCAGAACATATGTTTTGCATCACAGTTGATCCTGACTTCTAGTTTCTACCTACTACAGCAAGTTTTTTACATGTTCTTGTTTACCATTGCTTCCTCTCTGATCAGAATGATTGACTAACGGTTGACGCCATTACAGCCCACCCGCCAGGACGAAAACGAACGCAGACACCCGATGCACGTGACCAGACAGGCGATGCTGATGCCAATGAGGCTGGTGATGACGATCAGGATGAAGACCCTGAACTCATGAACCAATGGCGGACAACACATGACTTGGTGACCTGTCAGACGTCAAGTTACCTTTTGTTCTGCTCACCGTGTATATAGTATAGAGTCTGGCAAGAGTCTAAATTCCAGAGTCCAGCGCCCTAGAGTTAGATCTGTGTGCTGCACTTCGTGAATGTAATTATATATTTATTATTTATTATTATCTATTTAATTTTTATTATTTATATATATATATACTTAAACTTATAATTTTGATTAAGAGTCCAAGTTAGGCAGGCATTTTCCTGTTCGATAGTTCTATTGCTGTAGTTCTATTAAAGCCCACGTTCCCAAGCTGTGGCAAAGGGTGATAATATATATACTATATATATATAGTTCTAGCGATTCTCGACTTTATGGCTCCAACCTTAACTGACTTTAGACTTTATACTTGGAGATCCAGTTCCTTGGAGCAGAATTAGCTCTGCAAAATGGTTTCGGTTTTCAAGGTAGTATTAACTTAATCTTTGTAGCGGGATAAGCATCATGGCTCATGATTTGTGATCATAACATTCATTGTAGCCTTCAACTTCGACGTTGAGTTGACTTTAACGTTTCATTTTTTCAAAGTCCCGTGTGTGATTGTGTGATATGTTCTTTGCACCATTTTCATGAGGTGAATGGTCAGGATGCACTTGGTGAAGCAGTGCCTGCTCCTGTGTCCAGCAACAACGCTGCGAGTTCGTCAGCTAGTGCACCAGCCAGATCATCCCAGCCATCAACATCTACCGCAGACTTCCGGGTTTTCAATATGAATGGAGAAGTGGAGATACGGTGTGATCATCGTGGCTATGTCTTTGTCCATGACCGTGCAGCAGAAATAGGCAAGATCAACAAAAACAATCTAGCAGCTAGCAAGTAATAGTAGTAGTCAGTGATTGGTAATACATGAAATTGGCCTCAATGCTGGATTCCACTGGCAGCAACGTCAACGTCAACATCAAGAGACTTGATGGTGTTCAATTTGTTTCAATTACTTTCCACTTTCCACTAGATTCTGACTGCTTAGGCTTTGTTGTTGCCGTTAAATCATAAATCGTTCCGTTCAACTGTTCAACGGTCGATCGTTTACCTGGAGCTTGTACATTATTGAATTTCTGAATCAATCACCCAGAATCATGATGTTATGTCATGTTAATGTTACTGTCTACTGTTGGTTGTTTCTTTTTGTGGTGGTATTCAAATTCAAATTAAATGTTTTTGTCTTTGTATTTCATTAGCCACTGTAGTCCTCTCACCAAAACGGAATACCGTAAGCCCTCTCCTTGTCAAGCCATGGTCAGGTCGTGTGACTTCCTTCAAAGAGGATTCTCCTGGCCACTCAATATCATTTGAGTGTAGGCTGCACCGTAAATGCAGGAAGGTCAAACTCTTTCGGAAGCTACCTGAAAGCTTCAAGGCCAGCTTCAACAACCACTTAGAGTCGAAACGTCTATGTTTCTCTGCTTCTGCTTCTCTTGTATTTGAAAAATCGACCCTAATGAAATTAACAAACACCAAATAGCAACCATTCCAGTCAGCTTCCGATGAAATAGCACTGAATCTAGAATCTAAACTAAAATGAGAAGAGTATAATAGTATTTAATAACATAATAACTATTATATAATTATATACATACTACTATTTACTATATATTTTATCTAAATTTATACTAATGTTTATATTATTTATGATTATAGCAAGAGTAAAGTCAACTGAGTGAAGTGAAACATATATATATATATACAACAGACCTTTTGAAATTAGATCAATGAGATTTCACCGCTATGGAATTTGATTTCACTAGATACACTTATATACTCTACTGAAGACTCAAGACTCAAGACTCAATACGGTGACTTTTCTTTATACTGACTTGCGATTCGCCGATGTTCAAATGATTTTGCTAAAAATGCCCCAGAGGCAGATGCATTGCGGTGGATGGCAGAGGGCCTGAATTTTCCAGATAGAGCATCTGGAGCAGAGGCACATCTTCAAATGTCGCCTGTCAAGCAGATAGGATCTCTTTCCTGTTTGAGATTTCGAGAAGATGACGGAAACATTCATGCCATTTTTTTGAAATGAAATCCATATTGAGAAGGCTCCCTGCGCTAGCTCCAAGGTTTGACGCAATGGTGATGCGAACTGCGCTTTAGATTTAGATTTGTGAACTCGATGCACTACTCGAAAACCATGCGGTTGTGTCACTATATGGGATCACAACTTTAATTTGTAATTTGTAATTTCCACAGATGTGGAGATGGTCGGCGGGAAACCAATGATTTGCATATCCATGACCGCAAAAAGATCATTGAGTACTCTGTGTGAGTTTGATTTCACAAACTTGGCATGTTTTTCAGAATGATATCAGTATTAGCCAAACAACAGGCAGGATATTGCTATCAAGACTGAGTTACTGTATGCGTTGCACCCTACTAGTGTGTGAGCGATAGGCAGACCGTTTGCTCGCATTGCGCACGGTTTTTGTTCGCACTGCACGCCTCCACCGCACACGGTTTTGTTCGCACTGCACGGAGTGTTTGTTCGCACTGTTCGTTTTTGGCATTGCTAACAAAAGTTGTGATTTTGCTAACAAAAGGCCTGTTTTGTTAGCAATATATTAGTTTTTGTTAGCAACATTTACCAAACGGATACCTGTGTGCACTCAACCTGTGCGAACAAAAACATGTGCGGTGTACGTGTGCGGTGGACATGTGCGGTGTACATGTGCGGGTTGTACATGTAGCACTGTACGCACAGATCTTCACCACAGCCATTTTTGGCATCAGCCACTAGCGTGTAGTTGCGTACCTCGTGCATTGTTCATCCTGTGTGTGTTGCCCTTCAACATGTCGGTATGTTCAGATGCTCCGTCGGCCAAAAGACAGAAGACAAAGGGACATGGATCCGCAACCAATGACGAGCCTCCTCCGATTCCGGCTGAGCTGGAGTTACCTGAAAAGTACAAGCCATTAAGGTGCCGTTGGTGTCTCAATTGGAGTACATCTCTTTGCCCGTTTCGTTTGGCTGACACACCTTTGAGTTCCTGGGATCCAGTCTTACCTTGGGGCCGTGGCAAAAGAGACAAACCCATCGGCGATAAGTGTCGTCTTTGCGTTGTCGTTTCTTGCAAGCATCAGATATCATCAGATTAGGTTGGTCAATATGCAAACACCCCCTGGACCTAAAGTGCATCGATTTTTGATGTCTACTGTCCGCTGTCCACTATTTGATTGAGGTTCTTGATCAAGGTGGATTTTTGGCCGAATTCAAGACGGAAGAGGCTTTTCACAAAGCCATCGCCGAAAATCCGGCTCGGCTTCACGAATTTGCAGCCGTGCGTGCAAAACTAGTGAAACTCAAAGTTCAGAACCCGTCTATGAGATTCCGTTTGGAATCCAACAACTGCACTCGGGAGGCTGTGAAGACCGCCCTTGTGGCGGAGGAAGGATTGGAAAAGCCGGAAGAGTATTGGGTAGAGTTGTCGGTATACGAAGAAGAATACGGACCTGCCGACCCAAGTACTATCGTTTGGGAAGAGACAGATGGAATCTCCAAGCCTGGAGTCACAGACTCAGTGTCCCTTTTTCATTTTCATTTTCAAAAATTTGTTTGAGCTTGTGCAAAATTGATGCCAACATGTCAGCTAGCGGCTAGGACTCTAGACTCTAGACAGTCACACCACCAGACACATCACCAGTTATGCCTAGAATGCAGCACACATCATTTCAAATTTCCACTGCAGGTGAACGTTCGGACAGGTAAATCCGGCTGGCATCGCCGAGTCAACAAAAGTTCCAAGAAGGTCAGCCGTGAAGCTGTGCTCACAGACGAGGTTGATATCGACCCGACCCGTGATGCAGTCACCAAGATTCACACAGCTGCAAAGGCTGCGGTGCTGAAACGCAAGCAGGTTGTAGCCAAAGATATTTCGAAAGAGATTGCAACTTCTTTGACATCTTTGGCGGTATGCTCATCATCCAGCGCTGCTCATTCTGCTGGGGCTGCAAGCATTGGAGGTACTGAGAATGATGGTGATGCATGCTCAGAGAATGCAGACAAAGATTCCAATGCTTCCTCCTCAGACGATGAGCCAATGGCAGCCGGAGGCTTTCTGAACAACCTCAAGGCCTTTGTCCCATCTGATTCCAAGAAGGCTTCCGCAACACAGAGGCAGACCGCAGCTCCAGTTGCTTCTACTACACCTGCGGCTGCACCAAAAACTGCTGCCAGAGCAAAGGCGAAGGGAAAGGCAACTGCCAAAGCAGCGGCCGCTGTGACCAAGGTCAACTGATTTGAATATGTTGTCCTTGCTACTGTTAATTGTTGATGTGTGAAATTGCAGTTGTTTCAAGCACCGAGTACGGCTGTGGGACGTTTATCAAATTCATTTTTTTGCAAATAATATTGCTAATTTGTCCTTTCCTTGCTTTATCTGTATCTGTTCGATTCTATTTGCTTCATCGTTCAGGTCCATTCACTGGGGATAGACCACTGGGAAATAAATTTGTATAGGTGATGTGTTGAGAATCTCAAGATTTGAAACTCACATTCATCAAACAAAACAAAACTTACCCGACAAGAGGTAGTTGGTAACTGTACTGAATTTAGTGACTTAGTGATATCATTTCTTTCTTGAGGTTGCTGTGGGCAACGCTGGAACTGCAAAGCGCCGGAAACTTCAAGCTATCGCTGACGACATGGTGGTTGCAGGTGCAAACACAGCAGATGCAACACAGTCCAGTGAACTTCTCGAAGCAGACAGAGAGCTATTGGCATCCTTTGAGACACGATTGGCAGAGCTCAAGGTCCTGGATCCGCCTGTAGCCGATGGACCGTTCAAGTCCTATCTTACAGACGTGGTGACCAAGTTGACAGGCCTGAAGGGGGAGTTCAAAACCAAACGCCGTTCAGCAGTTCGCCGTACTTTGAAAGAACTCGATCCCTTGGCTCTGGCATTGGTGGAGCTAGGCGATAAGGCCGATGCCCTCACACACGTATTTAAATGTTACTCGTCTTTGTGATGCTTTTGTCAATCTGTTTTTTTGGCTTCTATAATTTATGTTGTGTTATTGTAAGTATGTACTGTTGCTATTGTTTAGAGTTAAGTCTAGAAAACATATGGGTATAAGATATTTATCTCTTGAAGTTTTGATATATATTATAGATTATCAATCTTATAATCATCCAAGTCATTGTGCTGCATAGCAACATAGTATAGTGTTTGAATTATTTATACTTCTATAATTTTATATGTTGTTCTGCCTGCCATCAACCAGCTAGCCATTAACTGTCAACCATCTAGGAGTCTAGGACCCACATCTTCATTTTGTGATACTACTTATAAACTCCAAAGTCTAGAGTCTAGAAACCACAAACGTCATTCTTCTGTGTGGTGGCACTAGGATACTTATTCTGAACGTATTATTCATGCTTAACTCTTGATTCTTGATTCTTGATGATGCATTAACGGGTGTCCATCTAACCGACCTTCAACCAGACACATGCATCAATTTGTTTGCTCCCTTTCTCCTACTCACTCTAAGGCTTGATGGGTACAGCCCAAGTAGACCCTCAAACAACATTGCTAAAGTTGATGGACCAGTACCAGGCCGCTGATGGGTTGAAAGTCAACGGATCAGTTATCAGACGTGGGCTGAAGTCCTTGATCAACACAGACTTCAAGCTTGAGCGGTGGGGATCATTGGTCCATGAATGCTATATTGCAGTGCAAGCTCGGTTTGTGGAAGACGATGCAGACAAGACCACTGCCGACCAGTTCTATGTCATCATGATTTCACAGGTGTTCCAGAAGCTCCTTCGTGCATCGCAGCTCAAGTTCAAAACCAAGGCCAAAGCATTGCTGTGGGAAATTTTGGGAAACTCACTCTGTCTTTTCAGAGTTGATTGCGTTCTGCGGTCCTTTCATTGATCAGACTGGCCTTGTGTAGAGTAGAAATATGAATATTATAGTTTACTGTAGTCTGGTTGCCGAAGTTAAGATTTAAGATAGATATATATATATATATAATATATATATATATATATTTACAAATTTTATGTATCATATTTTACATATTACTATATTTAGTATCAACATGACTTAGCCCCATAAAACATTACAAGTGTGACTTGGTATTGATGTTTTTTGGGAGATCAGTTTAGCTCCCAATTATCAACACCATCCTTCTTTGATATCAGCCTATGCAATAATTCGGTTTGACTTTTCACTCCATCGTGATTTTAACTTTCATTACAGAACCCGTTTCATCATCAAAAACTGTTTGAACACAGTGGAGCTTTGATTCAAGTGAACAAACATAGCCATGTTGAATTTCAATTCACATTTGACCCATGAACCATGTGGTCATACAGGTGGTTCCCGTCAGACCATCTTGCCAGGACAATTCATTTTGTCCAAGCAACAAGACTGCTACTGATATCACAGCGACATTTCTGTCAACACTTGCTGCTGCAGAGAAACCACCGATTGACCTGAGATCTGACGCAGCTTATTGTTTGGCCATCATGACCGCAGATGTGAGTGCTGCAACTGATTTGGCAAACGCCCTGAAGACCATGGACAGCTTGAAGACAATGGATTCTGCAGAGAATCTTGATTCAGCCGACATTGTTACTGTTGTCACGTTGTCGTTGTTTTTGTTGTTGTTGTTGATGATGATGATGACGATGCTGTCTTTGTTGTTGTTCTTGTTGTTGCGATTGCTTGTTGTTTTTGGTATTTTTGTTTGGTTGTTGTATGGTGTTGTTTGACTGTTACGAGTTTTGTTTTGTCGTTTTGATTTTTGATTCAACGTCTTTTTCTTATTCTGATTCTGATTCTTATTCTCATTCTTTATTCTTGTTTGTTTCATTGAAATTGAACCTGTACATGTTGTTGACTTGGCTGTGCTCAATGCATACTTCCCATATCACTGAACTAATATACTCATTACTCACTATGTCAATAGTCAATAGACAACGTCTCACAAACATTTGGTTAGCTTGATTAGCTCAAGAACCGCAGAATCCGCGACATACCAAGGGCATCTCGCTGGACACTCTTGCAGGCACTGCCTGCCACCACAATTGGACAGCGTGTTGTGCTTGATGCTCGGAACATTTGCACTGGGAGGAAGGAGTCCACAGAAGAGCTCGACACTGTGCTCAAGGAATTGCAAGAGTCCGTGGAGGAAGCAAACCTCTTGCAGATGTTTCTCGGACAGAGAGATTCAATTCAATACATTTTCTTATTCAAGTGAATGTTGCAGCCGAAACACATTTGCTGGATTCTAGTCATTTTATGTGCAGTCATTGCTTTGTCACCTTCCTTTGCAAACCGCCCTATACAACTTTCAATAATTCAATTCAATAGTTGATTTAATTTATATTTATTTTAACGTAGCAGTTTAACAATATAAATATGAATATAGTAGTATTGATTCAAGATTATCGATATCAGTACAGTAGAATGCAATACACACTATCGGCGTAGTATAATAATATACTATAATGTCATGAAATAGTTAATAAATATCACAGTGTTTTATTTACATTTATATATATATATATACATTTGTAACTTGCCGTATCTATAAAGTTCAATAGCACACACACACATATATATATATATAAACATATAGATTAAAAGACTGCTCAAGAATGTGTAATGCAGTGTATACAATCGAATCAGTCTACGACTCAATAGAATGGGATACAAAATGTACAAATGAATCTATTGAATCTAATGTAATTCCTCAGAAAATACTAAATACGCTAAGAACAGAACTTAATATCTATTACTGTTGACTGTTGTATTCCGAACAATGTAATAGATCATAACAAGTTCACACCCCGTCTTGTTGACACCCCTTTCAATCTTTCAGTTTGATGTAAGATGTACTTATGCATTTCTCTAAGGGCAGAGCTGACCGTGAAGGCACATGATTCTTGGGGGAAGATGAAATCTGCCAAGAAGATGGCAAAGGAGGCAATCCAGGAGAAGTATGCCGCCACACATAAATGCACCTGTAAGGTTCTTGTGGCAGCGTGGCACTTTGAGGCCAGTCCAATGGGAAATACATTCTCACTCTCACTCTCACCTCTTACCTGTTTGATTTGGCGTGTTTAAAGTTTATATTTATGCTTGCAATGTACCTTCTTGCTTTGCAATTTGTAACTTCCAGTTTTCAAGTTATACATTGCGGTTTTGGTTGGTCATCTGATTCTAGAATTCTAAAAACATCAAGTGTTACAGTTTTCATTTAGCGATCTCCTTTCCAACACGATTGACCAGAATCCACACACCATTCTTAGCTTCACTTGACAGCACTTAGATGATCAATTTTACCGAACGCCTTCCATCCCTGCAGGTCACAGCATGGCTCACTGCTGCCACCAAGTCATTGGCTGAAGATTCGGTATTTCAATCTCCAACTCTGACAAACTGGAAGGCATTGTCAACCATGTCATCTTTGGATTCCTACAAGACAATGAAGGACTTGCTCGCTACAATGGCTACGTTGTCCAGTGTGTTGAGCCAGGGCCGACAATGTGATGTTTCCACGCTCCACACAAAGTCTGAACAGTTTGGTGTCCACATCAACAACTTCAAGGCCACCATCGCGCATTCGAGTTTTTGAAGCGAGTGAAGTGTGAAGTCCACTAAGTACAATGCATCAGTAGATTCGATTCAATTGCAATCTGAACATGCTTCCACATTGTTACATTGTAGATTCTACATTGGTGTTTTTTTTTGGAACTGTGGGTGTGCGCCCCAGCATGTTGAGAGTTGGAAAACATTTAAAATTAACATTATTATATTATACTATTAATACTTTACTTTACTTTACTTTACCATTCTGCATTGATTCTATGATATGATATATTCTATTTCAATTGCACAAGGAGACTTGCTGGACACAATGTATGTGTTTTGACTACCACTTATATTGAATAATACGGTTCGTGCTGTAAATGTAACGTACATTAATTGATTTCTTTGGATGAAAACTAATGCATCCCAGAGCCAGGACCCACACAGCTGTTTTCAGATCTTTTTTCATCTGGTGTTTGATTAATCGGTTCTGGGTATCCTGGGCACTGTGTGAAGGTGAGCATCCTAGACGCCGTTCATAGCGAGGGGTGTCCGGACATCTTGACTGGCATCACATCCTTTCAGACTGCCATTGAGACGGTGAAGACCTCCTGCATTGTCACAGGTTCCTCTGAGCATTTGAAGTTTATGGCCAAGACATTAGCAGAAGTATGCCACATGCGATCTTCTGAGAAGTCAATGTCAAAAGAAGAGACCGACAAGGCACGTGCGGATCTTACAAGACAGTGTGAGCAACTACGATTACGTGCCGCTTCCTTGCCAGAGAAGAACACTCACCAATCTACATGGTTGCAGATTGCGGATTTCATTGGAGTCTTCTGGCGAGCAGGCGTGGATCGAGGGTTTTAATTGTTTTATTTCCTCTGACTTTGTACATGTTTAGTTTTATATTTTAAATTATATATATATTCTTTTTTGTCAGCGCTTTTCACGTTTCTTTTTCTTCATTGCCAGTTTTGCAGTTTACATTCTCTGATGTTTGGTATCATTATGACATTATGTCACTAGATTTGAATTCGAAAAACTGAAACAACTAACACAGATACTTTTACTGAACAACATGTGTTGTGGAGCCATGCTGTGCCTACACTATGTAATACCCATGCAAGCTTTGTTTCGGGCGTTTCCAACAAAGCTGACATACGTCGAGTACATCTATTATACTATTGAAATGAATTGTACTCAGACTAGACCTTGTCATGTGTTCCTTAAGTCATCCTTAACTGAAGTTTGTTTGTCCAGGTGTGATCGATATCATTGAGGTTCCTGATCAAATGGAGCCCCATGTTGGGGAATTTGCTCAGTGCGGTGCGGAGTTGGCAAAGTATGACGATGATGCGTTGGCTTCCATCAGGACATCTCTCGAGGCAAGTGTAGCATCTCTTGAAATCAACCAGGAGAAGTTCAAGCACAGGGTGTCAGAGCTTGTGAGTGCCTCCAAGGATCTCCTCGATCATTTCTGGAAGTCAAAGGCACCTTCTGATTCTTATGTGTGATCAGTGTCATGTGTGGAGTTTGTTTGTTTCACATTTCATGTTCAAATCAAATCTGATATGTGAACGGCAGGTCAAACCATCGAAGTCATCATGCAGTGTTGTTTTTGTTTTTCATTCGGACCGTCTCCAAGTGTTGCTACTACTACTACTACTACTACTACTACTCTTATTACTATTACTACTACTACTACTACTACTCCTACTACTCCTACTACTCCTACTACTCCTACTACTCCTACTACTCCTACTCCTTACTCCTACTCCTACTCCTACTCCTACTCCTACTCCTACTCCTACTCCTACTCCTCCAAGTTGACAGCGACAAAACAGACAGATAAGCAACATCCCACTTTTAAATTATACATTATAAACCGTTCCATGTTTGACATTGAACCAGTCATAGCAAAATGCAATCTAGAATCTACATACTACACTTATGATTTATATTTGTATTTACTATACTACTTCTCATCTAGAATCTCTGGAGTCTAGAATCTGAGTATACTATACTATACTATACTATACTATATTATACTATACTATTTTTTTATTACTATACTATTCTAGTATCAACGGTTGAGTTCAGCATCAGAATCCTGAAGAGAAGAATGATGAATTACATTGCATTATTACTTTAATTTGCATCTACAATCTCTGTGCATGCGTTGATTTCCCTTATGGATATCAGGCTGACAAACTGGCTGCTCTCAACCTCGCGGTCAAGGAATTGTCCCTCCCATCGCCATCTTCGGTGGAGATTGAAGCATCAGATTCGGAGACAGGTAGGTGCAAGAAACTCGACCAATATCCATCAATCGCATCCATCAAGGAAGAACTCCTCCTTGACCACAGCACCAGAATGAAGAACATCCATACTGCATTGGAGGACATACTGTGGGTGATATTGGGTTGACACATTTAAATTTCATTGATATTAGATTTTAAGATAATTAGAATCCTAGATATTGTGATTATGTGATTATTAATACGTGTTTGAAATAGAACGCGTACTATATATTTTTTCATTTTTTGTTTTTGATTTAGTACATTGGGTGCGGCTATCGCATTTGTTTCGAACCCAAGTCCAAGAGAAACACCCCAAGAAATACGGACAGCACTGTCCAACAAAGAGCAACATGTGTTTATACTACACCTCAGAACTATCAATCAATCCATCATTGTGAGTCCTGCAGCTCTTGTATGGGTTTGCTTTGTTTTTGGTTGCACAATCGTACTTCTATGAACTACGTTTGTTGTGGTAGCGCCAAGGCACAATTGAACACCTGAACTACATTCCAAATACCTTTGATTTCATTCATCTTATTGGTTGATCAGCAATCATGTGAATCATGGTACAAAGTTTGTTGTTTGGTTTTGGATCTGGAAAAACCGCAGTATGCCTTTGTCACCTGCCAGGAGGCGTCCAAGCACATCGGATGCACATATCCACCAGAGTTGCAGGGAATTGTGAGTGAGTCCAAAGGACACTACACTCAGATGCTTTCCCTGTTGGCCACTTCAGCGCTAGTCAAAACGTTGTCGTCCAAACGATTCACCAAAAGTTTGGACAGGAAAGAACCAATTCCAGACACTTTAGTTGCCAACATTTCCCAGACCATGGACACATGCAAAGAGTTGTCCTTGGATATTCCGGGTTCTTTGCAAGCCCTAGCCCTCAAGTATAGTGGGTCAGCGAAGTAAACCATGGCAATGATTCATTTGGTGATTCTTTCGATAGCCAGTGGCGGTTTCGGGTCTCGAGATCTGTTTCCATTTTCGTGATTTGTTTGTAATTTGTAATTTGTAATAGTTGTAAGTTGTAAGTTTGTACTTGACTTCTGACTCTGACTGTACACTGTAAACGCTTCCAGATTTGAACTTTGAAATTTGAAATATTGATTCTAAATCATGTGGAGTTATTTGGTCTCCTTGCTTACGTTTTTTCCCGAAACCCATTGGCTTCATGTTTCTTGACATCCGGCACCATATTCATGTTTGCCTGTTTGCCTCCCAATGATGCGAACCATTGCAGGTTTCACGACTCAACACGTTGACTCCAATGTCAAATTCGAATCTAGAATCTAGATCGAATCCAAATCTAGAATCTAGAATCTAGAATCTAAACTTCCTTTTTCCTTGACATCTTAATAGCCAGCATTGTGTCGATGTGATTGTGAACTTTGAATATGTCCTGTGATTGCATAGCCTCTACAAACTTTTTCAAGCTTTGAATCGAATCATGAATTATGAATTATGATAGATTTTTGACTTTTGTGATTTATGAGACATGAGGCATGAGTACTCTTATGATCTTATTGCACTTCTAATTTATTGAATAATGCCTTACATTGCATTGTGCTATTGTACTTAGTATTTGGGTTTTTCAATCTATAAGTTTTGATGGATTCTACTTCTCAATGTGTTTAACATCCGTCTACGGATTGTAGACTTTGTTCATGCTTTTTGGGAAGCAGCTACATTGAATGTGTGCCAGCATGTCGATTTTTTCTGGTGTGAACTTGAACAGTTCATGCCAGACGTTTGGCTTCCAGATGTATAGCCGCCAGACCTATGGAAATTCAATATACTTGGGACCACAGTTGAGGCCAATGGGGCCGCCTTCGCTGTCCTGCAGATTCGGGGATCTTCCATTTAACACCTGCTGCAAAACATTTGCAGGCTGTTGGCAAATGGACATTTTTGCAGTCGCCCCCGTTGCCCTTTTGGGGCGCAAACGAATTATAATTCAATTCTGAGTTTGAATTTCGAATTCAATTGCATTCGTGTTTACATCCGTTGGCTTGGTGAACCATTGAGACTCAGCCACCGGTGGATTTGTCGATGTGTCTGGAAAATATTTCGGATCAGTTGTTCATTTTGAATCGATCCATTTTGGATTCTTGATTCTTGATGCATCTCATTCAATCTTGGTCAGACGGTTGAAGTTTCAGTTGAAAGTTGAGCCGGTATTTTTAGATTCCCAGTATGCATCCTTGTGCTTTTGACTCGAGAGATGGCTTGGATGGACTGGACTCGACCAGATCACAACATGTATCTTCCACCGTTCCCATCCAAAGCCAAAAAGACACCTGAGACTGAGACCCTGAGGACTTACTTACAATTTACATTTTACAATTTACAATTACACTACTATGGTTTGTAGTTTGTTTGTTGGATCTTTGAGACAAAACATCATCTCACATTTTTCTTAAATCCTATCGCATCAATGGCGAAGACGGTTGCAGATGCCAAGCGTGCAAATGCAGCCAAGGCAAAGCCGAAAACAACACCGAAAGCATCAAAATCAAAAGCTCGAAAACCCAAGGAATCGACACCTGTGGATGGGGATAAGTTTGAGCCACCTTCTGTAGCGGAGGCTGAACAAGGTCGTGCCTTTTGGGAAAAGTTCAAGGAGAAGAATGAGAAGAATAGCCAGCAGTTGACGACCGTTGCTTCGTCGAAGGAGACCTGTATGGTTCATGCCGTTTTCATTCATGCCGTTTTCATTTGTTTTGTTTGTGTTTGCACATTTGTAATATGTAATTTGATTGATTCTGATCATTACGTTGTTAGTTGTTAATTTACATTCACATTTACATTGGTAGTTCGATTTTAGAGTTGAGAGGTTTTAGATTTGGGTGTAGATTCATTTGATTTCTGTAAGATTCTAGATCCACCAATTTGGTAGGAGGGCGTACATGGTGGTATCAAGCGTGGCATTTCGACTGGCCCCTCTTCGCCTTCTACTGCTTCAGATCCTTCCGCATTGGGTCCTGGACCATCCAAACGCACAGCCGTTGAGACGGAGCAGAAAAAGGAATCTTTAACTTTAGAGGAAGCCTTGGAGAAAGAAATGGACACTTACTTCACGGATATGCCATCTCCGACTCCTGGAGAACCACCAAATGCTGGAGGCGATGGATTATCCGCTTCATCAGCTGACCGTGCCAAGCAGATGCAAGCCTGGGTGAATAACGTGTTAAGCTGTGATGATGATCCTGAGGATGAAGCACAACATTCTGCATCATCTATGCCTACACCCAAACCCATGCCAATGTCACATGCTGTTGATGGAGACTCTAAACAGGGAACATCATTGACATCAACTACCATGACCAAGAGCGAAGCTACAGCGAGTGTGGCTGCTGATGCAACGGAGGTTGATGGCAGCAAGCACAAGGTAGAAACGGTAGAGGCATCTCCAGTAAAAAAATTGAAACTGATGCCGCCAAGGAAATCAGTTGAGACTCCCAGCAAAATTGCAGAAACCAAGCCAGTGGATATACCCCATGCTGCCAGTGTTGAGAATCAGAATGGGAAGCCTTTGTTGGAAGCAGAAACTCAGACGGGCAAGACCGAGATCAAGATGGATGCTCCCAATGAGAAGGCGGAACCAGAGACTGAAAAGATCAACAATGAACCTATTGCAGTTGTTGATGCCCAGCCGGTCACACCAAGTGAATTGAAGATTGCTTCAACTTCAGTTGAGGAGGACATCAAGACCGAGATCAAGATGGCTGCTCCCAATGAGAAGGCGGAACCAGAGACTGAAAAGATCAACAATGAACCTCTTGCAGTTGTTGAGACTCAGCCGGCCACACCAAGTGAATTGAAGATTGCTTCAACTCCAGTTGATGACACCAAGACCGAGATCACCATGGCTGCTCCCAGTGAGAAGGCGGAACCAGAGACTGAAAAGAACAACAGTGAACCTACTGCAGTTGCTGAGACTCAGACAGCCACACCAAGTGAATTGAAGATTGCTTCAACTCCAGTTGATGACACCAAGANTGAGACTCAGCCGGCCACACCAAGTGAATTGAAGATTGCTTCAACTCCAGTTGAGGACACCAAGACCAAGATCACAATGGCTGCTCCCAATGAGAATGAGAAGGCGGAACCAGAGACTGGAAAGATCAATGGTGAACCTACTGCAGTTGCTGAGACTCAGACGGTCACACCAAGTGAATTGAAGATTGCTTCAACTCCAGTTGAGGACACCAAGACCGAGATCACCATGGCTGCTCCCAATGAGAATGAGAAGGCGGAACCAGAGACTGGAAAGATCAATGGTGAACCTACTGCAGTTGCTGAGACTCAGACGGTCACACCAAGTGAATTGAAGATTGCTTCAACTCCAGTTGAGGACACCAAGACCGAGATCACTATGGCTGCTCCCAATGAGAATGAGAAGGCGGAACCAGAGACTGGAAAGATCACCAATGAACCTGCTGAGACTCAGGCGGCTCAATGTTCATCGCACCAGGAGCCAGAAAAACCACATGCTGTCGATACTGATAACATGTCTGAGTTGAATGCCACCACTTTGCAATTGGGTAGTCCAGAAGAAGATTGTGGTTCTTTATCAACTGACTCAGATCTGGTGGAGAAGGAGGCGGTGATGATGGCTTTCGGAGATGGTGACGATGATGCTTTCAAGTACCCCGAGCCGCCAACAGATCAGCATCCCCGAATCAGTCATGTTCTGAAGAGTGCTGCTGAGGTGTGGTATCACTTGTACTGCTTCCAACTGTTTGAGGTATAGTTTAGTTTAGTATAGTTTAGTATAGCAAGTAACTAGTATATAGTTTTAGTTTTTAGTATATGTATATGTTATAACCCGGTCTACGATTCTAGATTCTATATTTTTTCTTTATATTATATATTCTGGTCTAGAGAGTCTAGAGTCTATAGTCTGTATTTACTATATTCTATTAGAATTATTCCATGATTCTATGCCATGCTATTCTTACTCTACCCATACTTTACTAACTATGACTAAGACTAACACTATTGTATTTTATCATTATATGATATAACGTATTTTTAATGTGTTGTATTTCTATTTTGTAGAAACAGTTGATATTTTGACTCCCTAATCATTATCCGAATCCATTATTCCACACTTGGTCTTTTGAATTTTGAAAGAACCACTTTTCCTTTGATCTGAACATGCTGTATGTTTTCTTATTTTTTATCGGTTGGTCCCAAAGTGCTGTGTTTGCAGAGTGTTGGTAACACAAACCCTTTACAAAGCCAGAGTCCATGACATGGTGACATTGGGTCAAACTTCCTCCATGATTGGATGTGGCTAAACTTTCTTTATCAAATGTTTGTAGTTCGTACAGTCTGATCTTACCTTTGCTGAGATTCAAAACTCAAAATTTTAAGACACGATGTTCATAGTTGAGAAGCTGAAATGTATTGCTATTTTGCCCTCCTGGCAGATCATGGTGAAGAAGGCCATAGCGTCTGGACTGGTTGATGTCAGAGATTGTATCAGATCGCTTCCGCGAGACCTGATAGTGGGCGATTACTTCACTGGCGCAGCCACGTTCCATCAAGTCATGGATGTTTTGGTGCGGTCGTTCAAGAAATCCTATCCAAGAGAAGCAAAGGGTTTAAAGGCCTCATCGGACTGGGATCATTTGTCATCAAATAATGCCAAGACAGTGTGCTGAAGCATTGACAATTGACAATTTTAATTAAACTATTTACTTTCCCAATCTATGTTTTGACTTGAGTGTCCAGATTTCAAACGCCAGGTTTGAACATTTGAACGATGTCTTCGAACCCCAGCATAGTCACATAGCCGATGACTTCACATCCACAAATTTTCTTTGTGTCATCTCACCACCCAGCTGACCCATCTGATGATTCTTGTATTTTCATTCCTCATACAGATAGTGTTTAGTGTTTAGTAATAGTAAAGTATTTAGCATCGTTAACAGTGCGATTGTCCCATCATCTTCAGAGTCTTTGGTTGAGTTTGAACCTTCCTCTGCCTGTCATCTCAGACCAGGCGAATCACGCTTTCATGTCAGAGGTGGTGCCATGGAAGCAGCGGTTTATTTTGACAGCAGTGGAAAATAAGGACTGTTGCTTGTTCTCAGATGCTACAACCGTTTTCACAGAGGAACGTCAGTGCGTTCGTCATGGGAATGAATGCTGTGACCCTTAGCAGTTTTGAGTTTTAGCCTTTAACTGTGTTATACTTTTCAATTGTTGCAGTTCACTTTCCACTTTCCACTGCACTGGATATTTGGATACTTTAGAATTTAGAACTTTAGTGTTGTGGTGAATGAGTTGTGTTGTGGGTTGTGTATTCTTGAGTCAGGGAGTATTGGCAGCTTTGGTTTTCCAACCTCCAGCTAACATCACTCCCGAACCTGAAACTTGAAACAATGACCAAATTCAGACGACATCACTTCAGATTTGTTTCAATTGTTTCGTATAGATTTTGACTTTGGTAGATTGAGTTCAATTTCCAAGATGCAGCACACTCCAAGCTTAGTCAACTCATAACTAACGCATATTCACTTTGACAGGCCTTTCTGAAGTTAATTACCATTCGATGATTTGATCTTTCTCAAATTCCAGAACAACCCAACCGCTGTAAGGATCTTCCAGACGAGCTGTTTGTCTACAACGGCGGCTTCAGTTGCAAAAGTTTCTCAAAATTGTGCAATGATTATACTACCTTCTTACGTGCAATGAAAGACCAAAACCAGGAGCGGAGTAAGTAAGAAACTAAACCAGTAGACCCGATCTGCATCACATGTTTTCATTTGTTTGTTTGAGCGATCTAGTGTTGCGGTGTTTGGAGATCACATGACTTTTCTCGACTTGACATTGACTGCTTTCTGAAGTGAGCCTCAAGACTCAAGACTTCAACTTGACACTTACATAGATGAAAATGGACATCAACGATTTTTTTGTTTGGTAGTTGTGACTTGACTGATTTCATTTCCTGAATACAGAAGTTTGAAGTTCATCCTTAGCTTACCCTACTGTTCCTTTACCACCAGGACTCATCGTCGTTCGTGACGTTCAAGGCTGTGTTGACTTGCCTAGAACACTATCAACCAGAAGTCTTTCTGCTTGAAAATGTCGATATGAATGACGACGAGAGTGGGGATGGGAGCAGCAATCTTGAGATTATAGTAAAGTCACTGCAATCACTGGGAACAGGATACATAGTGCGTGTATACAAAATGCTCAGTTCAGATTACGGACTGCCAACCCGAAGGGTGAGGCTGTACTTTGGCGGCTACCACAAGCAAAAGGCCCCCCAAGCATCTTTTGAGTTGGTGGACAAGCTACTCGTATGCTTCAAGTTGGAGCACCAGAAGCCAGCAACTTGGATCTGAACACAGTGTAACTAACGGAATGAATATCCTGGAAGTGAACCGTCAATAGTCATACTATATATTTATACTTATACACACAAGTTACAAGTTACAAGTAACATTTTTACTCTAATATACAATATACATACATACATGCATACATATTTAAATTTAAAGACATACATACATATTACTATCATATTATTTTATTTTTATGCTATTATATATTACTATATTTATATTATGATATTATAGTTATAGTCATAGTAGTAATATAAAATTATTATGATTGTACAGTACTCTTATATATCTTTATAGATTTTTTCATTTCATTATTGGACGTGTGGATTTCAGAGATGCTGGTTGGGAAAGATTTCTGTTTTTTTTTGTCCCTGTCGGACCGCTTGATTGCCATCGCAGTTAATGTAGGGGTTGATCACACGCATCAAGTGGGAGATGTTTTTTTTTGCGACGGCTGATTTCCATTCAGACTTATGCTGTGGTGGGACTGACTCAACTCAACTTAGCCCTACTCATCCGGGGGGATGGGACAGTGACTTGGGACATCAGTGATGTCCATTCTCGTTTTTTCCGAGACGGTAGATGTGGGACCAAAAACATTTCAAATTATTTTTTATTTTTATTATTTGATTCTGACTACTTACTCTTGAGGTTGAGTGGCTAACATTTGGTTCACTCTGGGAATCTAGAAACAAAGAAAGGAAATCATCATTAGGTCAAGAGTCAAGAGTCAAACGCCTCATTTCCAAGATGGATTTGTGTCAAGAGTCAAGAGCATATGTCCTTGAGCTGTAGAAATTCATTCATCCTTTGGTGTTAGTTACGAATTCGATTAGTATGAACTGTTTTTGAAACAGATTGTTTAGTTAGTAAAGAATCAAGAGTAAAATCCAAGAGACAATCCTTGCCTTTGACGCTCTCTTATTCAGGGAGAATTTCATTTTTATCGCTTCCAGGAGGATTTCATGCTGCCCGATGACAATGAGCATGTTGAGGATGAGTTGCGTCGCCGTATTGTTGCTAGAGCGAAGGCAGACAAAGAGGAATCCAAAAAGCAATCGACGACAGGAGACGACGTGGGGGTGTCTGATGCAGAGTCCCCCAAGAAAAAGAAAAAGGACAAAAAGGACTCAAAGGAAAAGGACACAGAAAAAGACCCGGGGAAATGGCAGTTATCCCACATGAGTCTGGCCGAGACCCGTGACTCGGTCGCAATCCTGTCACCCAATATGTACTTTTTGGAAATTTACAGCTACCTTGAGTTTGGGGCCGGGGTATGAATCACGGAATCTTTTGTGAAAGCAATTTGAGATTTGAGATTGATTGATATACTGAAGAATGATAATCAATCAATCAAATCAGGTGCCAACCAAAAAAAATAGCTGGTCAGTTCGTGTTTGATTCACGCTTGAGCCCTGGAGATTTTTCCAAGATGTTCAGTGGTAATTTCTCACTAATCGAAACCTGAAACTTGGAAACGTATCACTTTAGATTTTCCATGGAATCTTTGGAACAGCATTGTTGTGGGGTAAACAACATTGGTACGTACATAAGTTATTTTTTTGATAGTTGATAGTTCGATGGTATCTAGAAAGTATAGTACTTAGTATTTAGTACTTCGTAGTATTGACGTGAATTACAACTAAATCACGAAATTGTGACGCTTCATCATATGTATGCTACTCGGATTGGAGCGCAATCGTTCAAGGACTACATGACGGACTCTATGACTGTTTCCTTTTTTTGTAATTCATGAAATATTTCTAAATATTACTATATCAGCAGCATATTATAAATAACTATAAAATCTTGCAATACTAATACTACGGGCATTGCGATGATGTTTTGCTGAGATGTTACTGAGATGTTCATTGTTTTGATTTTTCAACTGTGTTTTGACTGACTTTACAGGTGGCATTGCATGGCCTTTGGCAATTCCATCCGAGTTGGAACACAACCAGTGGTTCAACACGTTGAGCAAGCGTGAGAGAGAGGCTCTTGGGTGGCATCGAACTGGGTAGCGATATGTTATTTGAATTTCTTTTCAGTCACATTTTGAAGATCGATGCACTCCTCCTTATCCTAGAAACATCGAACCAGTAAGAGGGATTATGTTGATTCAACTAACTAAGATCCCTTTTTCTATGATAATGCCTGGTTGTGATTGGATGTTCATTGAACAGCTGCGTCACATAAGATTCATAAGATAAGGCTTGTTGGTGATTAAGTAAATAGTCACTACAACAGAATTGAGGTTGTTGGATAGTCAACAATCGAACCTACCACTAAGAGCAAGAGAAATGACATCTTTTGAACGGTTCATGGGTGACGCATACCTTTGATGCTTTCACATTTTCATCTTCCCGTCCCTACTCCCTGATTTTGAGTCTTTGAGTTGTAGTAGGTAGTATGTAAGGTAAGTATAGTAGTATAGTAATGTATAACACTAACACTCAGAGATGATTGCACTTTGCAATCTCAGTGCTTGATTGATCTTTGCGAGCATGAGCATTAAAGCTGTATTCGGTTTGTCGATGGCATAGAATTGTTTTCACGTTTTGAATTTGAATTTCGAATGAACACGAAAGACACGTGTAGTTTTATTGAGTTTACTTAGTTTGTTTTTTTAGTTAAGTTAGTGTTGTTTTGTTTTGTTTGGTCTGTTCAATTATTATTGTACCATGCTATACTTTACTTTTATATCGCTGGGTATAGTAGCGATAAAAAGATTCGGGTGATGATAGACTAGACCCGACTCGACTCATTTCATCCTCCATTCTCAATCTTTTTGTGCTGAGAATCACCTGTTCCTGATGAACAGCCGTGCCACCATGAACCCCAACGACATGATTCGATATGGTGATCTCTATCACTCGGCTTTCCGCACTCCATCGTCTCAATCCACCGTTTTTTGATTGCATCATACTGTCAGAGTCACAATTCATTTTTGCCGGACGATGACCCCATGAGCTCTTGTGATTGACACATGTTGTTGGAAAGTTCTGAACATGAGAGCCAGTGATCGAGTAACCCTGCTTTGCTGCGCTAAGGAGCTGCCGACGATTCTACCCTCCTCCAAAATCATGGACTTGGAGAGGGTTCGTCTACTGCTGGGACACTTGTTTGAGATACAGTTGAGTTTCACCATCGTATATTTTTTTCTGAGAAAGGTTTATGAGTTTGCAGCACGTAGTTTTTGAGTTTTGTATTTTCACTCATTCAGGACTCATGGTTCATAGCTGACTCATGGTTTATGACTCTATGACTTGTGAATTTATGACCTTTCCTGTGGCCGAGTCTGGACTGGCAGTGTTTTGTGAATCGTGAAGGATGAATACCACGTGAGTCAACTCAGTCAAACATGACTTCCGTAGTTGATGCATTTGAATAGTCAGAACTACCACGAATCTTAGCGGAGTTCAAATATCGAAACAATCGCAGGTATCAGTCGCCTCTGAGATTCACCACAGGGAGAACGGGTCATATTACTAACTACTAACTCACCATATTTTTGACTCTTGAATCAACCAATCTGGAATCTGAAAAGTAGTCTTCTCTTCTTATCGCTCCCCAATCTTCATTGCCGTGTTGTCTTCAGACGGTTTGCAAATTCTGACCTTGTTTTTGCTGGGATTTGTAATGTATTTTTGTGTCCCAACATGAGGCAGAGAGCTGCTGCATGTGCAGGGCCTACAATATGCTCCATCCGTACTGGCCACATGCAGTGAAAATCAGTTAACGGATTTAGCGGGCAACGCGCAACTCGGCTGTACTGCGTTCATCAATATGCTGATGGCCCACGATGCGTTATGATACTTAACTGACTTACTGTAACTGTTTCCATCTCGACTTCACCTGTGCATCGGTGTTGGTAGTTGGTAAGTTGGTAAGTATAACTTGTATAATCAGAATCATTATCAAAAGACTCCTGCCCAGATCATATTGCACTTGGTTGTATCGAGTCGAATGTGGATTCAAACTCAACTCAAGTTTCTAATTTCATTGTAGTCTGATCGATTCTGATGTGTAGATTCAGTGTAGATTAAATTTCTTCCATATGGTCAACGAATCCCCACTCCTAGCAACTATGCATCCAATCCAATCGCTGAATCGTACCTAAGATTCAGCTCTACAGTTTGCCTTGCATTTACATTGGCCATGTTCCTTGGCCTACGTCGGCGTACTGAGAGTGAAAGTGAACAGGAAGAAGAGCTTGGATTTTTGGTCCAACAGTTGAACAGACATGTTGGTAGTAGTAGCAAGTAGCAGTAGTGCTGGTGCGATGCGACCGGTCACAAGTCACCAAGCAATCTAATTCAACAGATGCAGTTCCTGTGTGCCACGATGCGGCGTCTTAGACTCTTATAGCTAGATGTTTTTTTCGGGGTGGGTGGACACTTGGACAGGTATGAGACCACGAGTCAACACAGTTGAATATCGAATAGATAGAATATGTGACTTGATTCCATTAGAATTCGAAAATTGACATGATTCTGATTCAATGATTCAATTTGACTGGTATATAATATATATACTATAATATATATTATATATATATATTTTTGTATCGACGCGAGTAGTAGTAAATAGAATCACTTAGTTAGTAGTAATTAGTAATAACTCAAATGTTGATTTGATTCGATTCGATTGAATCAAAATCAGACACAATCTAGAATCTAGAATCTTGAATGTGTACTTCAGTTTTTTTTCAAGTTTGCTGTCATCAATTAGT
Source organism: Breviolum minutum Mf 1.05b.01 (assembly GCA_000507305.1). NCBI lineage: Eukaryota > Dinophyceae > Suessiales > Symbiodiniaceae > Breviolum > Breviolum minutum. The sequence continues at coordinate 14,872 of DF242183.1, read as the reverse complement.
GATGGACACACCTTTTCGAAGTTGAATCAACCAAGCAGTTTTACCCGTTTTATATTTTATATTTTATATTATATCGTCAATCCGTATCACCTTGAGGCTATATAACCAATTCCACCACCAGAATCGACTTATTCGATTTGTGTTGATATTTTTTGGTCTCTTGGATTTGGATTCCTTCGCCTGTCCATTCTGAACCACCAGAGTATGTCGCAACGGCCACATGTCACATGACAGTTGGCTGACTTTGAAGTGCCCTGACGACCTAGCTGGAGCTTTTCCGCCTTGTCACCCAGAAAAAAAAGGTTGCAGATACCAGGAATTTGTCATCAATGTGACTGCACTTGTTCCTGTGTTGCTTCTTGGTATTAATTGTGGCCATTGTGCTTCTACATCTTTGGTGGGTGGCTTGGATTTGATATGATGATATGATTATTCTGTGACAAAAAGTACTTGATTGACATACCATCGTACATCTAAATTAAGAGAATCGCACCTGTCCATCGCTCACCATGACCGCACTGTTTGCCAATAGTGTTTGGACATATCGCCCCCCTATACCGTACATAGTTCAGGGTACCACCACTTCAGCCCTCTTGAGTTTAGATAAATTTCAACTAAAAAAGGGCGCCCAATTGAATGTCGCCTTATTAACATTCCAAAATTCAAAATGGAATTCTTCAGACATACTAATGTACCCAATAGATCATGCTTTGCAACCTTTGAAACCATTGTAGCGTGAACCATGGCTGGCCTTGTAGACTCGCGCGCAGCCTTCGAATCAAGACTGGCAGAGATTGGTTTTTCAGACCCACAAAAGACAGCCTTGTTCAATGCAGGCATCGACACCATCAGCAAATTTGCCTTTTGTTCTCAGCCACCAGGTCAGGCTGTTGACGAAGATGCTTTCAGTGTTTTCTTAGGGACAACCTTGGGTGAAGCTCCATCGGTAGCGCAGTTGGCTATCGCTCGTCGTATGCTTTTCGAGGCACACACCCTGATGATTCATAGGAGGAAAGAAAAAGTGGAAGCATCAGATCAAACCCCCATTCGCAAAATGCCCACTGCTGAGCGTGATAGTCGTACGCAACAGCAGAAAAATCGCCTTGGGGGTCTTTCGTTTAAGGGTGAGATGGAGGTGGCACATTGTACCATTGATGCAGTTAACCACCAGTTAGAACAGAAGCAGTTGAAGTATATTCCACCTCATAAGGTCATCAAACGTGAAGCAGAGCTCCAAGGGGACAAGCCCAAGCAGCAAGTTTTTCTCGATCAAGGGGCCATCACTCTTAGGGATGGTGATCAAAACATGAAGTGTGACATAAGCAGTGAGATGTTGGCCTTCAATGCCCTCCAGAGACGTGCTCTAGCCTATGACTTGGTATCTATCATCACTTACAATTGTGCCATGGATTTTACCCAATTCTTGTTTGATCACCTGCATCGAGATTCAGCTCCGGGCTATGATAGACCTGATCTAGCAGCCGTCCTTCGTGCAGATAGGCAAGCATGGGTGTTGTTGGCCGAGAATTGTCATGACTTTTCGGCTGGTCCCACAGGAGAATTGAAGTGTGATGAGTATCTCAAATCCCTGAAAACAAATCCCGAAGTGGTTTTCAATTTGTTGCCAAGACCTCAAAAGAGAAAACTGCAGGATAATGAAACAGAGTCCCCTCACTGGGAAAAGAAGCTCAAAGGAAACCCGAAAGGTAAGGGGAAGGGCAAAAACAAAAGCAAGAAAGCACCAATGCCCAAATTGTTGATCGGCAATTGGTCCACCAACAGAGATGGTGAACCACTGTGTTTCAATTACAACCTTGCTGGTTGTGAGAATGCAAAGCCAGGGCAGAAGTGTGCCCGTGGGTGGCATCTTTGTTGCAAGCCATTTTGCCTGAAGCCGCATGCCTTGCCCGACCATGGCAAGGCAAAAGAGTGACTATCACCCAACAGCGTGTCACCCCAGTGTAGCCCGTCAGTCGCAGCAGACTCTTGTGACAAAAAGTTTTCCAATGTACCCATCACATCTTTCTTCTGCGTTGAGCTATTCTCTGGGACTGCTGGTCTTACAGCCAGCATTCGTGCATTGAATTTAAACAAAAGTTTTGGTGTGGACTCCCAGAAATTTTCTAATCCAAAGGCACCCATCATCGTCTTAGATCTCTCTAAGAAGAAAAACCAAGAGTTGATCCTGCAGTGGATTCGCCACCCATTATGCTGTTACGTCCATCTAGGTGTTCCTTGCGGAACAGCATCGAGGGCACGGGAAATTCGCATGAGCAAAGCCCGTCATGGACCCAGACCACTTCGAAGCATGTCGTGCCCTGATGGGTTACCGGGCCTAAAGAACTTAGATTTGCTTCGTACGGCTTTGGCCAATGTCTTGTACTCGTTTGCCACCGTCGTCATCCTTGAATGCGAGGCTTATCAGGTGTGGTGGACTATAGAAAATCCAAGCAATTCATTGCTCTGGCAAACATCCTTTTGGTTGCGAGTCGTGAAGAAAGTCAAAAGTTTTGTGACCGCAAAACTGCAAAACTGTGCATACGGCGGCTCGCGTCCAAAATGGACGTCCTTTGTTGGCTCACTCCCAAACTTGGACCGCTTGTCAAAGATATGTCCTGGTAACCACAAGCATGCCCCTTGGGGCCTCGTGCAAAAAGGCAACTCGAAAGCTTTTGCAACGGCCGCTGAGGCAGAATATCCTGCCAAACTTTGTCAGGCACTTGCAAAGTTGGTTGAAGAAGCGTTGCTTGCCAAAGGGACAGTTCCTGCTCCAAAAGCCTTGGCCGATGTCAAACACCATCACCTCGCTCATGCGCGTGCAGTTGCAGGTACTTTAGTGAAAGCCTCGAAGTTGCCTCCACTTGTTCCTGAGTTCAAGAACATACTTGTGACCACCCATATCCAAGACTTGAAAGCAACACCACCTCAATGGTTTGAGAAACCAACTCCATGCTTTTCGTGCAAACAATGGCCTGAATGCAAGACAGTGCCATCACCAGCTAAATTGTTGAGGCTTGTAGCAATTAACTCTAAGAGGGGGAATGACGAGATTGCTACTTGTAATGATTTAATGGATGATGAGATAATCACACAAAAATCCGTAGACAAACAAAATCTTTCACAATCTGCAAGTGATGATAAAATCACCCAAAATGTTGCAGAGAAAATTGAAAGTAAAAATCCTGCAAGTGATGTTCCATTCACCCCAAAAGATGCAGGAATAGCTGAAAGTATGGACCCTAGCTTTGAAGCCGCATGGGCCATTCCATGGACCGCAGAGGAGTTCGTGACCGAAGCAGTGAAGGCAGGTCATCCCAGGTCTCTTCATGGCAACTTACCTGCTCCCCCTGCTTTGAATGCTCACATGGAAATGTCGGAGGAGGAGATTTGTTCCAAGCGTATGATGTGGGCTAGGAGGTGGACTCATGAAATTGTGAAGTGTGAAGCTGAGGAGAAACTTTTGAAGAGCCAGTTGCCTCCGAACTCCCGACACATCTTGAGAGATAAGAGACTGACCGTTTGGAGGAGCATGCTTGAAGAAGCGGGCTACTCTGATGTGGCCATAGTCAACGACGTCTCCAAAGGTTTCCAACTAGCTGGACCAGTTGCTCCCTCAGGCCTTTTCGAGAAGAGCTTCACCCCCGCCATCATGACGTCAGAGCTGGATGAGTGTGCTCCCATAACCCGGTCTGCTGTGGTCAGTCGTACGATCAGTTCAGGGGACCCTTATGTGGACGAAAAGATATGGGAGAAGACGCTGGAAGAGAGATCCAAAGGATGGTTAGACGGACCACTGCCTGGCTCCCACGAGTCTCTGCCGCCAGAGGTTTCAGTCTCCAGACGCTTTGGGGTAGCTCAGGGGCTTGAGGACGACGGGTCACGGAAGATCAGACCTATAGATGATTTCTCAGAATCCAAAGTCAACTCAACTGTGTCTTGCTCCGAGAAGATCACACTCCACACAGTGGACCTGGTGGGTGCTCTCCTTTGTGCGTGGTTCTCTCTCTCGGAAGCATCTTCAAAGCCCAGCTCCTTGTGGTCTCGTACTTTTGACTTGAAGTCGGCGTATAGGCAGTTGCCCTTGGCAGAGGATGCATTCCGCCATGCAGTGCTCAGTGTATACTGCCCAGAGACGCAGTGCCCTTCATTGTTTCAGCTCAAGTGCCTGCCATTTGGGGCGACTGCTTCGGTGAATCATTTCCTGAGAGCAGCATACAGTCTGTGGTACTTAGGATGTGTGTCGGGGTTGTTGATGTGGACATCATATTTCGATGACTTCTGGTGGATGTCCCCGCCGAGTGTGTCATCAAGTGCAGGTGCAGCTGCCGAGCTGATCTTTGGCCTAACTGGCTGGGTGTATGCAAAGGAAGGTGCCAAGCACGTCAGTTTTTCTCATGTGGTCTCAGTGTTAGGGGTGCAGATTGACCTTTCTCATTCAAAGGATGGACGATGCCTTTTCGCAAATACTGAGAAACGAGTCAAGGAGTTGAAAAACGCCTTGGCAGACTGCCTGGAGGAAGGGGTCCTATCCAAGCCCCTATCTCTTCAATTGCGTGGTAGGTTGGGTTTCTGTGAGAGCCAGATTTTCGGCCGTATTGGGAACCTGGCTATGAAGTCATTGGTGGATCATGCATACAGAGCTCCTTTCAAGAAACGTATCTCTGAACAATGCCGTCGGGACATTGTACGCCTCATGGACAGACTGGATCAACAGGCGCCGAGGGTGATAGAAAAATCTTCAGCTACTGTCTGGTATCTTTTTACGGATGCGTCCTTTGAACCTGGCGACGGTGACAACGCAGTAGCTGGCTTAGGGGCAGTGCTTTATGATGATGCTGGGAACGCTGTCTCGCAGTTCAGCCAGATGTTGTCGCGTGCACAAGTACGGCAGATTCAGGCAGTGGACCGAAAGACTCCTATCTTTGAACTCGAAGTGCTGGCTCTTGTTCTGGCACTTGTTCTCTGGAGGGAGAAGCTCGCCACGTCACAAGTGGTGTGTTATCTAGACAACAATGGTGCCAGAGACTCAGCCATCAAAGGCTACAGCAATTTTGATCCTGCCTCGTTGTTTCTCGAAGTGTTGCTTACCATGGAAGAAAAAGCAATGATATGCCCATGGTTCGCTCGTGTGCCTAGCAAGTCAAATCCTTCCGATGCTCCGTCTCGTGGTGTGATTTTGGCAGATGTGCCTTTAGCTGACTCCACAATGGTGGAAGATGTCATGTGTGACTTGTTGTCACGTGCCTATGGGCCGCTGCCTTAAATGGGGGCAAACTGCAGCGGGATATGTCCCACATTCGGATTAAAAAGAAATGCGCTGTGAGCTTATCTCCGTGGATCATGGTGAGTTTGATGTTGTTTCTCAGTTGCATTGAATTTCATACTCAGCATGTCAGATCATATCAGTTGGGCACAATGGTGCCATAATATACTAGGCAGGAAATAAGACTTGATTCAACTTGTTGACAAGTTTTTATTTCAGGCCAAGTTTCATCCCATTTCTGGATGCAGAAATGGCTCAAAGGGTGCGCAGCTGAATTCAGCATACATCATATGTCAACTTCCAACTCATGAGTGTGTTAACTCATATGTGCTTCACTTCTCCATGACAAATCAATTCATGTTCTTTCAAAAAATTTCAATTTCGGCCCGCCCACCCACGCCATGTTGGACCGTTTCCTCCATATGTCCAACTGTTTTTCACAACCTTACATGCTCACATCCTTTCTCTGGAAGAAGGGGGAAAATCCGTTTTTTTCACAGATTCGGCCTAGCCCCGCCGCTGCAAACTGCAGCGGGATATGTCCCACATTCGGATTAAAAAGAAATGCGCTGTGAGCTTATCTCCGTGGATCATGGTGAGTTTGATGTTGTTTCTCAGTTGCATTGAATTTCATACTCAGCATGTCAGATCATATCAGTTGGGCACAATGGTGCCATAATATACTAGGCAGGAAATCAGAATATCATAAATCTCACAGTAAAGTCATTAATCAATCAATTAATTGAAATCAAGCAATATTAATGTTTAATAACAGAGATTTATGTAACATGTCAGTGAATCGGTGCAGGTCATGGCGCCTCGTTTTGCTTCTTTTGGCACTTGAGCCTCTTGGCTTCGTGTGACTGGGTTGTCGGCCCCTCGGCGAAGTCGATGAAACTTGAGGTTCTCTGCTCACATCAATGCAGGTTACAATGGTCTCTTGGCAGCGAAGAAAAAATCGCGGGAAACATGAATTTCGCGTTGATTCGTGGATGAGCTGTTTTCAAAGCTTGGAACTCCAGAGCCAAGGACCTCCAGCGGAACGACCCAAGATTGGGCACAACTAATCATGGTTGTTTTAGGGTGAAGTTGATGTTTTCCGGCGGAACCATGTTGCTGATGTCGTGATTGGGACGAGTCTCGTAGATTTGACATGCAACTTGGAATACTTGCATCACTTGCAGTTGAGTTAGAAAAGCCAAAGAAGCTTTCCTGCGATGTGCAAGCGCAAACTTCCTTCTTGCGTCATCTTGGCCCAGATGTTTTCCTTGAAGGATGGAATGACTCCAAGTCGGCAGACATAATGTCAGCTCCGTCAGCTCCCAGTGAAGAGAAATCCTGCAAGCCAAAGTCTGAGCTGCAGCTGAAAGCAGTGCGAAATCAAGCGCGGCAGAAGGTTTTGAGAGTGTCAAAGCTGGATTTATACCGGAAATGATTGTTTGTTGCTGGCTGTGCCAAAAAAGATCTCCGTTTTTCAGGAATTTCGAGCTCAGGTGGCAACCACTTGGGTTGAGCCCTGGTTTTTCAGCAAATACTGGGGGATTACTTTCTCCAAGATCCTCTTTATCGATAGAAGTGTTTGGATTTTAGGACATCAGCAAAACTGTCTAAACGTCTTGTTTCTGGGAAAGCCATCAATTATTCTAGACACTTAACAGATATACACTACCACTAGCGAATTGGTTGATTACTTACACACTGTTGTCCAAGAGCCATGGAAGTTGGTGCAGCTCTGGCCGCTGGATGGACAGAGGAGGAATGATGTGGCATGATCACAAGATTCTGTAAGGAAAACAAGATGATGCCGATACTCTTATTGAAGAGGGAGGGGGGCGGTGCAGCTTCGAATTATTGGAGGAATCTGCAGCTGCAAGATTCTACACCCATTCTTCTCCGGATACTTGGACTTCATGGATTTTTGATGAACTTTGGCCATTCACTGATCCTGAAACAGCTGAACTAGACTATACAGTAGACTACTATAATTGAATCTAGCTATAGTTGGCCCATTCTGGGAATACATCGGGACAAACCATCTCACAAATTTACACATGCTCGCGTGGAGTTGCCTTCCTCAAATCACCCTGCCTTTCAGGATGGCTACCCAGAGACTGTGCCGGTAGCTCCTCAATACTTCCCGGCACCGCCAAGGGTGCAGGCGTACAAAACGCATGTTGTTCGATGTCCTGTGTTCTTGAAGGTGTATTCACAAATTGGTTTGAAGTGCCAAGAACCGATGTTGTTTGTCATAGAAATGATATTGGTCTAGTTACTAGTTTGTGGAAGGATTTATTTCCTCTGGATAAGATGACCATGGAAAGAGGTGTCTGTTACTCTCTTCCTTGAGTTTTTCGCTCAGGGCAGTGCCATTGGATCAGAGGCCGTGCTGCAGGAGTGACGGAATTGTGCATGTGAAGGCCGAACGTGTAGAATTGCTTAGAATCTTAGAGGAATCCTGTTTTTTTTTCTCATTAAGATTAAAAAAAGAACATCTTTACATATCAATGATATGTTTGTTTTTGTACGATAAATTTGTATTGTATTGCTTTGTTTGTTTTCTGGAATTTGCTAACTCAGGAGCGCTCACCCTGGGAGCACATCTTGGAGGCCCAGTTTCACACGCAGGTGTACAGTGACAACCCTCCAGGTGGGCGCCCAGTGAATCACTGAGCAAACTACGGATGGGTGATGCCAGGTGTACAGTGGCAAAAGTGTCAAAAGTGGTTCTTCCAGATGTTTCCAAAAAAAAAGCTCATCGACAAAAATCACCGAAAACCTGATGAGTAAGGTCTGCTTCATTAATTTTTGGCACCCAACCAGGTGTTGCTACTGCCCCTGCTCCCTTGCTCCACACTCAGCAAATGGCCGTGGAGCTGCCTCCAACGAGGACGGTGCTGAGTGCTGGAACTCGGGGGCTGTTTGTGGTGCAAGTAACAGCCAGCATTGCTTATTGCCTTATTGCTGATTGAGAATTGCTGTTTGGCCAAGTCTAGTGATAGTGCCTAATCAAGAGGTATGATGAAGGGTAGCTACAGCAGCTAAGAGCCTAGTCTGGGTTTTGTTGTTGTAGATTTCAAGCATGTCTCTTTGGCAGTCAGGAAGCCTATCATGGCTGCCATTGGACCTGTGCCCAGCGGCCGCGTCGAGCTATTCTCATCTAACCTGGGGCCAGCAGCGGCAGCGACCAGCATGCGCGGGCCCAGTGATACTTGTCTTGGAGTTGGCTGGACCTGCAGAGTTGTACATGCTAACACCTCGGAAGCTAAAAATATGGTCCTAACTGCCGGTAGTCACTATAGTTCCATGAATCACCTCTGATCGGGGTCGATTTTGCCAAGGCTTCCTTTCAAGCCTGGGTGACAGACTTGGAGCGCCGTCACGAGGAAAGACTCCTGCAGGCCACCTGCCATTTTGTGGTGCTCGAATGCTTTGGGAAAGAGTTGTGTTGCCAGGAAGCCCAGCGGCGTTTCTGCCACTCTGGACCTCATGCTTCACTAAATGACTTTAAGAAGTGGCTTTGTGCGGCTTCACATTTAGCTGACGAGGCTGGGAAACAAAGCGGGTGGTGTAACTGGTCAAGAGGTGCCAGAAGGCAAGACCTGATAGCAAAAGGTTTGCAGTTTTTTTAGCAGAGAGTTGCAAAAAGAACTGCCTTGGAAATGTCAAGGCAACTGTCAGAGAAATGCGCCGTGCACAGCTTTGTGCTTGGTTGCTTTGTGTGCGCCGGCTGGTCTCACTGAAGTTTGGCCTCTTGAACGACCCATCCAGCGTTTGTGTGGTCCTGCCCATCGAAGTGAAGGAGAGCATTGATGGCTATGTGGGAGGGAAATACGTTTGGGGTCCAATCACGGCAGTAGCTCGGACATCAGGGTGTCGTCGCAATCGTTGGCGTATATGTACCATCGTTGTCGTACAATGGTAGTGGATGTGGTGGATGCCCTTGAGCCGAGGCACGTGCCCATGTAATTGCCGAGTCGGCTCAACGACAACTGAAACGCAGTGAGGTGCGACTCATGTAACGATAGGAAGACGCTTGAATTGAATGAGACCAATTTTCACAAGTTGCCGAAGCAATTGAAATTTGAAGCATTTTGTGTTTGACCAGGGGTTGCTAAGACAATCAGCCCTAGCAGCGCTGGTGGCAAGGTGCGAGAACAGGGGCGTTTTTGTTGCCATCGATCCTCAAAATGCCAAATAAGATCCAGTAAATGACTTGGGCTATCAAAAACATTATCAACAAGGCCTGAAAACTCCTGATCAACAGTCATAATCGGTTCTGATTGACATATGAATTGTGCCAGATATGTCCATCCAGCAGTGATGCAAGCAGCGGAAGCGGGATGCGTAGCTTGCTACACAGAGATTCCCACTGATGATGTGGCGCTGCAGGTTCCCTTTCCTGCATGATCTTGTCGTGATTTTGTTGTGGGCACCACTGATCCAAAGAGCTGTGAATCCTCAAAGTTTGGTCATTTGGCAGGCCTTGTTCGAGGTGGTGGCATCAGAACCACAACAGACAAAGGCTCGAAGTTGTCCATTGAATTTGGCGCCATCCGATGCTAGTCTCCCTGTGTCAACATGCGTCAACCAGAAGCAAGGAATCCACATTGGTGAATGTCAGGAAGTTGGAGCCATGCTGTGCGCACATTTGGCGATTGATGGTTTCCAGGTCTGGTTTTGCTGCGATGTTTGTCGGAACATTTTGTTGCGTCAGAGCCAGCTGCCTTCAGCATTGTGGTGCGTCGTTGAGCCAAAAGACCGCAGGTTGAACCCAAGTATCATGACCCAGAGTACAGTCTTTGGCGTGGCTTTTGGGTTGGAGTCTCAAGGTTTTAATAGTTTTTTCGCTTGTCTGGTTTTCTTCATTGATTGTCCGCTAGTTGTGGCCTCACACGGACCCAAAGGTTGACAAGTGCAACAGGCTGCGGCTGGTTCTTCGCTGGTGAGAAACGTGCATAAGTTGAAGAGCTGTCCAGAGCAGTGTTGCCTGCAAGTCCCTTTGGGCAGTCCTGGAAGTTCAAACCCATTTCTTTTGGGCAGATCCTGTTTGGTCAGCATCAAAACACCTTGTCACCACAAGTCAGTTTTTAACTCACAGGAATGAAGCGTTTTCTTCCAGACTGCCTGAAATGATCCGTTCATAGTTTGCTTGTTCTTTGCCCAAGAATGTGCAAATTGGAGGTTCCAACTTGAAAAAACCTTTAGGATGCACAAAAACCTATCACCATCTACAACAAACAGATTCGTGGCCCAGGAGGGGTCATATCAATGTCGAGGATCTGGAACCCTCAAATTTGACATTTCCCATGTGCATAGCCATCGCCGGACAGAGACTTCTTGGCGCGGTCGCAACATTGTTGCACTTCAGCAAAAAAATCCAACGCGTCCCGGGAAATTGCTGTACCTGAAAGCAAATGGATGATAGTGAGATGTGATGAGGAGCGGGTGTAAACAAAGATTTTATAGCATGGAGTTAGACTGACCCTCTGTCTTTTGGACATGATTTTGTTGAAATGGTGATTTTTGGTGATATTTCACAACTTGAGGACTTGGGATGGGTTGCAAGTCCGCTTCATAGCTTGAAGACAGTACATGAAGCAAAGGCATGTCATTGAAGCACCACGATTTCAACCATTCATTGCAGCAAACATCTTTGTGTGATCCTCGTGCAAAACGAGCACAAAGCCAATCTCTTTAGCAAGCTGCTGGTACTCTAATCTCATCATATACTTTGAAACACCGCGCAATGACCTGCGGTGGTAGCCAGTCCCGAGCATGGTCAGTACGCCAGGCGGAAGGGATTTGTGGATTCCAAAAAGGCCACTTTGGGAAGGTGGATCCAATCTGACAGGTGAAGATGGAGCCTTGGGACGCTTCGAATTTGTGGCGGCGTGTGAGGCAGGAAAAACCTGTCAGCTCCAGTTCTTGTTCATTGGTAGAGAAGAATTTTCCATGGTTGTTTGTCCGACCCGATGGGACATGGAGTCAAAAGACAGATGTCAGCGTTGATGTTGGTTCTCGGTGGTGAAGGATGGTTCGACGTTGGCAATTCAGCTTCAGCTTCTCTCGTTGTCCATTGCAGCTTTGTTGGGCTCACTATGAAGTGGCCCCGTAGACATGGGCAGAAGGATTTGCATGGGCATGCAACGTACTAGATTGTCCATCTGAAAAGCCCTGAAACACCAAATGAAATTTCTCCTACGGACTTTTCAAAAGTAAATACTTACACTGCACGTCGTTATGGTTATCATCGTTGACAGCACAGATTTCTTTTCCCAAAACAACTTCGCTGGAACTTCTGAGAATGGCGTTTCCTGCTGCCCCGCGTGAGACCCAACCCGTGAAGCATGTGATTTCACTGGGCTGCCGCTGTTCCCAAGCTTCGGTGTACAGAGCTTTTGGGCAGAGGCGTTACGCATGTCCTTTCGATTGGATTTTCAGTTCACCCAAAATGGTGATACATTGTTTGCAAGATGATTTCAAGCAATTTTTGGATCGACAACTATTGTACCAAAATGGCTCTAGCTTTGACGCCATTGGTTTAAAACCTGGCTCAGCACCTCGAGAACGACGACTCATTGGCCATAAGTTTTATTCGACCTTAACTTCTGGAGTTGGTCGTGGTACCATCTTCAATCACCGGGATCCCTTGCATAATGATGAGGATTATGATTACCTGGTGAGATGTGTGGAACGCTTCCGTTTGGCATTGGCCTCGGAGGAGCGGAAACTTTTTGTGATCTTGTGCTTGAATCGACAGTTGTGGCTGGAGGCAGATCTCTACCAACTCTTCGAGGAGCTTCGACGCTACACCAGCAACTTTCATCTAATGCTGCTAGATTGTAGCTCCAAAAATTTGGGAGCTGAGGCAGGAATGCCAGAGCTTTTACAAGAGATTGGAGACAGAGAACGCCTGGTGATGTACAGAGTACCTTGTGTTGGCGAGAATACCGGGTCCTACTTCCGCAATGATGTGGATGCCGACCGCGTACGATCTTTGCTGGTGGAACCCTTCTGCTTCCAGCTGAGCCCCGATCCCTTAGGCGATCTCGACGCGCCACGTCAAGGCTACGGTGAGCCAACGACGGTACCTCCAAACTCTGCTGGTACAGCGTTGGAGGTTCCACAGGTGGCAATGGAAGTGGCACCCAAGGCTGTTGTACGCCGTTGGGGGGCCAAGAAATGACATGGAACATCATGGACAGGCGGACAGAGAGGTGCTTCCGAATGCGTGCCAGCGCAGCAGAAGTCCGCAAAAAACAGGAGATTGGAAGAACGGTTGCAGGGTTTCATCACAATGTGCTTAACGCTTCACCTATTGAAGCGTTAAGGCTGTAAAGGATTTGAGTCAGGCTGAATAAGAACAGATTCTAGACTGGAAGCATAACAATGGGTAGATTGTTTGCTGGCAGTTTCCACACAAGCATGAGAAGTGCAAACCATTTCATGTATTTTGACATTTGCAAATTGGCATCATCTATGAGGCTTTGCTAGCAGATACTCCTGGATGTGCAAATGCTGCAGACTTGCATGAGCTCTTTGATATTTTGGATCCGTATCTTGCTGGCCTTTAGTGTGACCTCTGGTATTTTCACCAAAGATGCTGGGATTTTGCATTGCCTGCCTGCCTTCAGGCAATGCACAGGCCAAGTGAGTTTGCAGGAGTGAGCAAAAGCATCAGTGAGGTTTGTTGGCAAAGCATCAGTCGGGAGTGTTTCATCCCCGACTCCGACAGGAATTTTCTCGGCTCTTGCAGGCGTATCGGCAGGCACTGCTGAGACTGCTGTCAAGGTTTCCTTCAGCTTGTGCTGTTTTGTTGTCAGGGCTGGAATCCTTGCAGGTTCCAAAAGCTGTGGACGGGCACAGTGCCGCAGTCAGACTCCTTGAAGAACAGCGAGGGTACGCTGGGGTGTCAAGACCTTCCTATAGTGTAGGGTTTGGAGAGTAGGCAGGGTGGGATGCTTGGCACTTTCTGCCAGGATTGCACAACCAGAGCCAGGCAGAGTCTGTCTGCTGTTTCAATGTGAAGACGAGTGAAGATTTTCTCAATTAGTGGTTTGCTGCAGTCTGTCTCCTTCTTGCATTCTCTTAGTCAGTACGCAGCGCAGTACAAATTCTGTCAAAATCTGCTAAGTTCGCAGGGCCTGGTTTGGTGCTCAGCCCACTAGCAGGGCTTCGTGCTTGGATGCTACAGCATGCATGGATCTTCCAAGATTTGGAGGCGACACATGAAGATTCTTGCACACCCATTTCGACACTCCACCGCACCGGTTGAGTATGGTTTTTTGTGAGATGTTCGCTGCGCTGTCATGGACAATCTGAAGGGCTTTGGGCTCAAAAAGTGTCTGGCCGGGGTGTTTGTTGCTATGTCGCAAAGCATCAACCCTTCACCAGGCGGGCAAACTCAGCATGAGACTATAGGCTTTTTTTGATTCGAAACAGAGATGTTGATTGTTTTTTCTTCTACATTCTTGAATGATTGTAAAACATTCCAGCCGGTTTTTTGAAGCGCGAAAAGCGATTATGGTGGCATCCCCAAGCCAGTGTTCTTACCGTTCATCTCTTGCATCCAGGTCCTACTGTTGCCACATTGGTCAGCTCTCAGTTGAGGTGTACGGATTTTCGTGGCAGATTTGTTGGGACCTCTGTTCGACTTCCCTTTCCCATTGAGCTTCTCTAGAAGTAGACCTGCAGGGGGAAATCGGAAATCTCAGGTTACTTTCCATGGAGGCCTACCATGCCGTGCCCAGACTCTTACCATTGACAAGATGCGGAAAGAAATACGCAGGACCGACCTTCCAAATTTGTCCGAAAGAGCACGTGCCTTTAAAGATGAAAGCGGTACCCCAAATCGGCGATCGGGTGCTCATGCCTTTCTCCGAAGATTGGCAGGAGGCGCAAAACAATGGACAAACTGAAAGGGTGGCAATACGCCTTTATCGTCTCTTTCGTGACAGCAAGACACACGGCAGCATTGGGCAACGCTATCTGAAGGCATCAGTTTTCAGCTCTGAGTTCAATTTTAGGATGCTGAATCCAAGGGTCCCATGTCTACTTTCACTTTCGAATGCCTCAATTTTCGGGGAATCTTGGTGATTTTGAGATGATACACTTTTCACACTGTTCAAGGTGGAGTTGGCTTGGCCTTTCGACGCTGGCGGGGCCGTGCTGGAAAGACAGGCTTCCTTCTTGCGACTGTCTCTGGGGTAGCTGGCTTTGCCTTGGCCACACAACGCTGGGAACTGATCCTTGGTGATGTCAAAGGTGCAAAATCATGAAATATGCTGACAGTATGGTATTTTGTCTCCCAATTGATACAAAGTACCTTTTAAATCCTTTTAAAAAGGTTGGATAGATTTGAGAGATTTTGAAGGTACTTCAAAGGATGTCGGCCTCTGTTTTGTCGATTTTCTAGATGACCTTACAAATCGCACTGCGATACCACTTGTACCTCCGTTTGACTTCACTTCAATGCTTTCTTGACCGCGTAGTCTCTCCACCAGGAAGCAGATCTCCTCCAACGAAATCCTACAGGCAGCCCCGGGTGACTTTTGGGAACATTTTCCCAGCTGTTTGTGCAGCGTGTTTTGGTTGCTTGGCGCTAGCACG